>VZTY01027246.1:6130-190861 GCA_013400935.1 Turnix velox | reverse complement strand
GGGGGCTCCACTGAACCCGGCAGCGTGGTGTCATCTGCAAATAAATCCTACTGGTTTCCCACTTGTTTTGCTTAGCCTGTCTGGATGAAAGGTTTGGGGTGAGCAATGGGGGTGAGCCCTAAGGGCTGCTGTCCCTCCAGCTCCTTGCTCAAAGGCCAGCAGACAGATATGCTGGGCAATAAATACATTAAATTTGGCATCACTGAGATTAATTATTTTCCCCTGTATTGCAGAGGGTAGGGACACAGAGCACCTGATCGTGTTTCTGGTGACCTGGGCTTCTGAATGCAGGGAAAGCAGGGGGAAGAAGGCAGCTCCTGCTGCTACCCACTTGGCACTGGTGACCCCCTTCACCTTCTGGCATTCCTATTGCTCACCCCAAACCTTTCATCCAGACAGGCTAAGCAAAACAAGTGGGAAACCAGTAGGATTTATTTGCTGCTCTTTCATTTGATCCCTCCTGCAGCACAATGCCATCAGTCAAGCCCTGCCCATCCCCACAGCTCTGCACCAATTGCCCTGTGCCACCTCCAGGCTGTGATGGTTCTCTGGAAGTTCTGTCCTCAGATGCAGGAAGGATCAGGTTTTGCTCAGAGACCCTGGTGATAATAAGAAATTGAAGCATATGAACCTTAGTAGCATACTGGTCTATGGTCACCAAACTTGCTAGATTTTCTTCTACAGATTTGTCTGATTTTCAGGCAATTAATGTTCCATCTCATACTGAAGACTTTGTGCACAATGTATGGGAAATAAGTTCCAGCACAAATTTACTGGTGTTTGTGAGGAATGTCAGTAGTGAGAGTTGAACTTTTTTAAAAGCTGTATTTTCCTGCAGAAGGAACTGAGGTGTGCTGCATTGAGGTATCCACATATGATGGAGAAATAAGTACCAATTGTGGACTGAGCTCTGCTGGAAAGTAATGAAGCTGGGGAAGTGCTTGGGTAACTGATGTGTTTGTGCCACTGAGGCGGCACCTGTGGAACACCTAAGCACAGTTCCCGGCAGGTTCCACTCTTGTTTTCTCTTTCTAATAGAAAAAAAATCCATGCATATCAGATATCACATATGACCCTTCTGCACCATGCACCCCAGCAGCTTGTGGCATGCTAGGAACTCCACACAGCCCCCAAATCTCCCTGTACTTAAATTTTGAGATGACTGAGGATTTACCTGGTTCACCCTTGTTCTCATCCCCAAATCTACATGAGGAGCTCTGAGCCCACTGCCCAGTACTGGCTGTTTTGAAGATGAGGTTTGCAACAGGCTTGGGAAACAACAGGATGTTTTAATTTTTTCCTCCAAAGTTTTGCACAAGAAATGGTGTTATGTTTGGCCCTATAGCAGAAGTCTGTCTTAAAGAGCTAGTTTTCTTCTTGCCAGAGGGGGAAGGATTGATATCAACCAGATTTGTTGAATGCTGGTGGTTTTACATGTCATCATTAACACTTTGGGTCATCAGCCCTCTCCTCTCCCAGTGCCTTTGCTGTGGTCCCACATGCAGAGCCCCTTGTCCTGACTTCAGCCACAAATGCTGCCAGGACACTTCTAAGAAATCACAACAGCAATTCTTGTCATCACCTCCCAAATTGCTTGCAGCTGTGAAGGCTTCTGTGGCTCTAGGAGCTGCCACCATGTCCCCCCCAACAGCACTCCTGGCTTTTGGAGCTAACCTATTCCAAATCTGTAGCCCCTGCTCAAGGCTAGACATGTCACTGGCATGTTTTGGGGCACATATCTGCTCTGCTGGCTCTTTCATCCCCTCCTTGGTGGGCAGCAGTGGCTAGTCCCCATTCCCAGGCTGCAGCAGCCCCCCTAGGGTGAATGTCCCACATGGACACCCATTTGTAGGAATGATTGCGTCTTACCGAACACTTGGGCAGATAAAAAACATGTGTGTTTTGGATTAGATTTCCCCAGCTGTTTTTCAGTTTGAGTTTATCCCCAAGATGAATGGGATTTTGTTTATGCACTGCCCAGTTTTCCCACTTTCATGAGCTCAGGCACTGTCCCCCTGCAATGCCTCCAGCACCACCTGTCCCCTGGGGCAGCACATCTGGTCCCTGGGGAGCTTTATAAAGCACTCGAGACACAGGCAGCCCAAATCAGGGCAGCGCATCAGGGAAACCTTGGGCCCTATCACCCTGCAGGGCGACATAGGGGTGTCCACATCCCACATCCAGCTGCTCCTGCATCACTTTGTCTTCAACGCTAGCTGCTTCTTGCGGTCCCTTGCTGCTCCTCACCTAAAATGCTTGGTCTGTGGTCCAACCAAGGCTGGTCCAGCAGAGGGGTTGTCCTGCTGAGATCACATTGCACATGGCAGAGGGCATTTTTAGAGTGTTCTGTAGCTCTTGCTCCGCTTCTGCTGCTGGTGTGGTGGCAGCTGCTCACCCTTCTGTCCCACTGCGGCCATGTGCTACCCAAGCCAGTCATTCCCAGCTGTAAGAGTAGCCCATATGTCATAACAGGGAATGGGTCTAATTATCAGCTTGGAAGGTGATTATGCTGACATCAAAGGGAGTTGGAGACCATAGTGAGATCTTGGGCTTTCACAAATACTCTGGCAGCAGGATGGACCCGACCTGTTTAACCCTCCTTCCAGTAGAAGGAAGACACGTAGCAAATCAAGTCAGGTCCCTGCCTTCAGACATCAGGCAGATAACCTGGTTTGTATTTGCTTCTGACTTTGTAACAGTCACTTTTGTAAAATGAAGTGACAGAGCAATGGATGTGTGGTATCTCTGATTTTACTAATTAAATGAAGGCTGTGGTAAGCTGACAATGCAGTGATCTCTGCTATCTGGTGGTTCGGTGGCAACTGCATGAACTGGGCGACAGGCAGCCCTTGCTGAAGCGCCCACCTGGTTCCCTGTTGGCTTTGTTCAGGGAGGTTAAGTGCACTCCAGTGCTGACAATCACGGTGTGAGAGGCTCTCAGCAAGTGGCAGTGGCTGCAGTGCCTGTACCAGGGGGAGGAAAGGAGAGAGAGGAGCTTCCTTTCACGGGAGAGACAGCCAGCCTTTGTAAAACATCGACAGGGATTGCTGCTTGGGAAGCAACCGTGCCTCTTATCATGCTCAGGGAGAGCCTCTTTTCTTTAGTCCTGGGACCCAGGCTGCCCCAAAATCATGCTCCAGCTGTCTGGAGATTGGGAATGAAGCCAGAATCCCTCCCTGATTCCTGCTTGTTCTGGGCCCATGCTCATTTAATTACAGAGTAAATATATGGTCTCCTCTCCACACACTTCAAACAACTTGTGAGACAGCACTACCCTACCAACAGCACTGAGTGCTACCTGCCTTTGATTCCTGTTGTGGTGTCTGAGCCCCTGTGTGGTCTCCATCCCAGCAAGGAAAGGCCATCCCATGCAGCACACCGCTGTCAGACCTGAGGCTCATCATTTAACAGAGCTTATTAACTGGAAATCTGGATGTTTAGTCTTCTCCTCCCCAGGGTTTTAAAAAAAAATGTTTTCCAAATATTGTTGCATGCCATAAGGTCTTTCCCCCACTGGCGGTTGCCAGTCACTTCTCCAGTGCTTGGATGGCAGTCAGTCGCAAACTGGCTGGCAGGCTGTACAGCAAACCGCCGTTTCTTTCTCCTGCCACCCATCAGCCGGCCTCTATTAGAAGAAAAATGGCAATTGGTTTATTTGCCACCCGTATGGCAGCCCTTCTGGGACAGCCACTGGGGGGGAGCATGCCGCCTGCCGACCCCCTGGCAGCTGGCATCTTCCCCCAACAACCCCTCCCCAGAAGGAGCCTGCCTCTGCCAAGACCCTGCTCCCCCCATGCCTCACTGCCACCCTTCCTCATGTTTGGTGCAAAAACCATGGGGTAAATCCCACCAAGATCACCATGTGTCAGGATTCGTCTGCCCTTCAGGCTTCCCCATCCAGGGAGCATTGCTATCAAGCTGCCATCAGCACAGTCCCTCTGCAACCCCCTCCACTCAGCTTGTTTTCTTTGAAAAAGCCACCACTCTTGGGGTTGCTGACAAAGTTTCTTTGTAAGCATCCCACAGGCTGTCACTGCCTTCCTCCCTGGCCCAGCCAGCAAGGAGGGCTATTACTAATGTGTGTCATTTATCAAAGCAAAATTACCTGTGTCCCCAGGAAAAAAAAAAGGACAGCATGCAGATAAATTACAGCATGCAGCAAATTGCTTACTTGCAGAGGAAGGAAAATACAGCACACTGTTTTCTTCCCCTCTCAGAGGTAGGTGTTCAATTCAACACATTAAGGCTGAGAAATCTAATTATAGCTTCGAGATGGGGGAAACCCAATTGCAATGAGGTACAATTCGTCCCAGAAGGAGGTGTGGTCAAGTCATGCCACATCCTGTCAGGGTCAGCCCAAGGCCTGTGCCTGGGGTTGGGGAGGAGCATTCTGCAGCAGTGGCTGAGCCAGGGGTGTGGGATGGGGAGCAGCTCTGAGGACTTGAGGCCACAGGGAAGAGGAGATGCCTGTGCAGCAAGGGCATTTTGGGGTTAATTTTAATTTTATTTTTAAGTGTTAGAGGTTCAGATTCTATTTTTAAGCACCTTCCTTCACTGAGGGACGCTTAATTTCTCCATGGCTTGCAGCTCTGCTGCTCTCACATGAGCTAAGGCTGAGGCTGGAAGAAGGCTCACATTGGTGATCTGCTGGTCCTGGGGAAAGGAGGTCTGGAAAGGGACAGCCAGCCAGGTGTTGGCCACATGTCCCAGCGTATGAGTGCCATGTCCTTGGCGTGCAGCCAGTGTGGCTCCTCCCTCTCTGAGGAAAGGGCAAGAGAGATCTGGCCAAGCCACCCTTGGCTCCCCCACCAAGAGCACCCTAGAAAACATCAGCTCAACTGATCTGATCTTTCGGATTCCAAAAGCCACTCTTACATAGTTAACTGATTTTCATTAATCACAGTCTTCTCATCTACTTGTTTATGTTCTTCACTACTTCGCAAATCTAATCTGACATCTGAGTTGCAGATTTTAGAAACTAACCTTTCTACAGTGTTTCTGTTTCAATATATTTGTATTTATTTACACTCCTGTCAAGTGCCTTTTAACAGGAATGATTTTGGCTTTTGGCAAGCAGAGGAGCCTATTGTTTTCCATGGAAATGTACAGTGTTGCCAATGGGGCAGAACCCAAACAAGTAACTGCATCAAATTGTAACAATCCAGTTCTCCAGCACTGGGCTGTGAGGTGTCCCAGAGAGCTGGACTGCAGCACAGCTCCTCAAAGCCCAGGCATCCCTGATTTCCCTCAGCAAGAGGGATCTAATAGAAGATCCTCCCATCCCAGTAGGGGCTGGGTGGATAGGAGGCCTAGCTTCAAACATGAGCTTTCAGTGAAGCTGCAGCCCCATGCTTTAATTTGGCGTGCCACAGCGACCTGTGTGCTCCTCCATCAAACAGCAAACAGCTGCTTCCAGGAACAGGGGCTCTGTATTTCTGAAGCAACAGTTAACCTGGCAATGACATTTAGTTTCTTATTTTCAGAGGACAGTGTGTGCATTATTACCCAGGCATCACAGACATAAAGCTCCTTGGCTCACTCCACATTCAAGAGCTATTGTCTTTTACAAAGCATCATGCAAAGAGCAAGATCAGCTTCTCCTGCAGCAGCTGTGGTAGACCTTGTGAAGGAAATTACAACAAATCAGGAGCAACCCTTTATCACAATGAAGAAGACAAAATGGGGGAAAAGTGAGGGCACAATGCACCAAGGATTAAAGGTAATTTTGAAGTGGCCCCAAAATAATTGCCTCCGTTTTCCCAGGAGATGATGGTGCTGCAGGCGAGAGGGGAGGCAGAGAGTGAGAGCTAATGGGTGGCACCATCAGAGAACCATCCCCACAGCTGGTCTGGCAGTGGCAGCGCCCATAGTGGCAGCACAGGGATGCAGAGAGCAAAGCAGCAGAAGCCCAAGAAACATGGCATCATATGTAAGGATAAATAGTAAAGTCGAAAAAAATGTAGCATGGATTTACCAAAAGCTTTTGGGATCAGATTGGCATCATAGAGATAGACCTCACAGTGGCCTCCCAGTACCTGAAGGGGCTACAGGAAAGTGAGGGAGGGGCTGTTTGCCAAGGCATGGAGCAACAGGGCGAATGGCAATGGTTTGGAACTAGAGCAGGGTAGGGTTAGGTTAGACACTAGGAAGAATTTCCTCCCCATGAGGATAGTGAGGTACTGGAGCAGGTTTCCCAGAGAGGCGGTGGAGGCCCCACCCCTGGAGACATACAAGGCCAGGCTTGCTGAGGCTCTGACCATCTTGATCTAGCACAGGATGTCTCTGCTCACTGCAGGGGGTTTGGTTTGGTCTAGATGGCCTTGGAATGTCCCTTCCATACCCATGATTCTATGAATCTTGTTTCCTAACTTAGTGAAGGACTTCTCTGAAGCAGTGGCATCCATTCCGTTCCATACAGTATTTTGAAGGACATTGCTAAACAAGCAATGGTGGGAATCAGTGCAGGAGCTGCAGTATGGCAAGGAAGGTGAGAGGAGCAGACACAATGACTTTATATGCTTCAAGAAGAATTGGTATGTGAGCAGGTAGTTACTTGCCCAGTTCCTCAAGCATTTTTATTGGGATCAGACTACTTACCTCCACGTAAGACATAGTACTATGGTGATGAAATTTGCTGAGGGCAAGGTTGGACATGGTGCTGGGGCACCAGGTTGGCCATAGACAGGAAGGAAAAGCAAAGGTCCAAGCACTCAGCAATTCATAATTACTTCTGCTGTTAGCTGGGATAATGTTGGTCAGGAAGCATACAGAGGCTGAAAGACCTCACCAAATCAATCAGGCACTGAGTAAACAATGATCTGTGGAAAGTAGGAAAGTCAGTGTCAGAGTGCGTTTCTCCAGGCAGCCCTAACAGAAGCAGCAGCGAGCAGCATCATTCAGTCTTGTGTCCACATGTCAGGTAATTGTTCACCCTTCCCATGAAATTGTAGGTAGCTCTGCCACCACGAGTGAGTCTAACCCCAGATCAACCTCACAGCCCGTCCATACCCTTGGCTGCTCTCACCATCAGACCACATGAGAGCCAAGTGGTGGTGGGAGTGGGTAGAAAGCCATAACCTGCAATAAACAATCTGAAATAACCCTGGGGACTGGTTTATGACCCTCATGGGCTTCCTGTGCCACTCTCCTGCTGTAGCGTGGCTGAGGCAGCAGCTGATGAGGCAGCAGCTTGGGGCACACAGTGTTGAAGGCTGTACAGAGGGTCATTGTCACTGGCTGCTGCCTCATCAGCAGCATGGAGGAATGTGGTGCATCCCAAAATCACCCCTGTGGCAGGGCATTTGGGGAGTTGTTGGCCAAACCTGTGTGACCCAAAAGGCCAGGGCATCATTTGGCTACCCCATGGTTACAAACCAAGTCCATGACCTTCTCTCAGTCTGTTGTCCGGCCTCACAGTAAAATGGAGGGACTGCTATTCTTGCTGTACATAATCTACTGGCACTAAGTGATACAGTATAAAAAAAAACAAAACCAAAAAAATAACAGCCCTCTGGAAGCCCGCAGACATCAAGGATGTAATTTAGTTTCTTAATAGCCTTGCTGAGGCTGTTTCTGCACACAGGCTGTGAGGGCAGTGCAGATCCATTGGTCAGGATGAGGGACGGTGGGACAAAAGCCTGATGGGACACACTGGTTCTCAGGGATCTTCAGCTGCAAGATCTCTGCTGTGTTCTCCTCACTCCATTGCCCTTGTCTGGCTCATACAGTCTCCCGACCTTCCTTCCCAGTTGCTCTAAGGTTGTTGTACCCAGTCAAACATGTTGGAATTTTGTTTACCTTTGAAACATGAGGGCAGGAGGTGGGAAACTCAGCTTTCCTCTCAGCTGGAGTGACCTCACAACAGTGTCCTGACAGTGCTTTTACTCCAACCCAAACCTTGTGCTGTCTGTACTTTTGCCACAGTGCTGCTACAAGGCATGCATGCTCTTAGCCTTGGTAATAGGGTACCTTTAATCACTATTTATGAACATAAAGTGAAGTGCATCCTATTTGAAGGTATTTGCGTTAACTAGGTTTTGATCTACAGAGCAATGGACAACTTTCTGAGCAGTGGAATGCAAGGGCATAATCAGAAATATATCCCTTTTGAGCACCTTTTAAAAGCAGCCAGGCAGTTGTAAAGGGAATCTTTCCTTTTCCCCTCCTTCCCACCCATGATGAACCACACAGCTTATTCACTTACTGTCAGTAGGATTTTGGTGGTTCAGGCACCCTTCCTGAAGGTGTTAGGTGCTATAAATGAAATGGCTCTGATAAAGGGCTCATGGAACCAGCTGAAATGCCATCATTGGCATCCCACAGCTACCACAGTGCTGCCATCCTGGCCCTACACCCCCTTGCCAATTGGAGGAATCCAGGCAGGAGTCTGGTCTCTGGCCAAGCCACAAGCAGTGTGCTCCTCACCTCTCCTCTCCTCAGAGGGCCAGCAGCAGATGGCACACTCCAGCCAGCCCCAGTATCTGCATCTCCTGGAGCTGAATATGGGCTCAAAAAATGGTGAAAATACAGCTCTGCCTTTGAACACTTCTGCTTGCAGCATGCTATTAATGTCAACAGCATGTTTTGGCCACAGAATACTTTTTTGCCCGTTTTCTTCTCCAACCCCACATTTTGAGGGAGGTCACGACACAGCATTAGGGTACAGGAACATGGTGAGTGGATCCCTACAGTGACTCTGGTCTTGCTGACAGCCAGCTACACCAAATCAAGCTATTTAAACTTCAGCCCACTGAAAGACTCCTTTACTAGAAACGAAGCTGTTTTCCTTGGCAGTTGCAGCCCTCTGTACTTGTGCAAACTCATTCAAAACCCAAATTCCTTCTCTGAATTAAATTGTCAGCCTCCCACTCAGGCAGATACATTAGCACTGACTGTGTAACATCAGTTGGGCTCTCTGTATAACATATGAATAAGCCTTTTAAAATTGCATATTCTGCCCTGCAGCATTTATCTCATATTTTGATCCTCATTTTTCTCAGCTAAGATGCTTCCTGGTCTATTCAAGTGCCTCAGTGGTTTATCCACTTCTAATTGAGGGTTCATTTGGGACTTACCAGTTCTACGTTCATTTTTTGAACAGTTCTTTCACATACCAATACATTCTCAAGGCATGGATTATAATGGCTTCCTGAAATTGTTAAAAAATTGTGGTAAAGGATTTTTTTTCACATTTAATGATACATAGATGTAGTAGTTTATATTTCCGAAGGAGGTCTTAATCACCATTTTAATTCTCTCTTGGAACAACAACAAAAAAAGTTATTTTTCTTTAGAATCAGGGGTAATTTTGAGAGTAGAGTGAAAGATGGCATTTTGATTAATTAAAATAAAAAAACAGGTTGACTAGAAACATTTGTATTGATACCCCCAAACTAGCAGGGAGTTGATGCCTGCACCTGAGCAGTAGGTTGAAACACAGTGGTTAGGTGACAGCAAGTCACCTAAATATATTGACCTCGGGAAATTTCACACCAGCATGTTGAGTTCCCAGCAAACCTTAAAGGCCAAGAATATACCTTGGGGCCCAGACAGAGTCCCAGGAGTGTGGTCAAGACTGCAACAGGGACATGGTGCCATGGTGGGAGTCACTGGGAATCACAAGTTTCCAGCTTTGGCAACAGGCAGATCTCAGTAGATTAAAATAAATGGAAAACTTCCTATTGACTTTGAGTGAGAGAAATCTCACAACTTTTCATGTGCAGTGTGAGTAACAATTAAAAGAAACACAGTTTCACATGTACAGCCAACAGAAGGATTATGAATGGTATTTTTTGCCCTGTCCACAGAGCACCTCACAAGTGGCTTTGCCACTCCAACGGCATTGAAACTCAGCAGATAAAAAAAGGCTCCACACTTCTATTGTGTGCTTACAACTGCAGCCCTATCTTTCCCTTCTCTGAGAAAGAAAAGATGAAGGCCACCCTGCAATTAGCAGTGAAACCATGAATACTTTCTTCGTTAACCACAAATGGTTCTTTTCACTACGAGAGGGCTCACATATGTTCTAAATATGTTCAATTTCATTAGGCGGCGAAGCACTGCAGATCTGCTATTTTATTCAGGAAGGCAAACAAGAGCTGCATATGTGCAACATAAGTTGAGGAGAATGGGGAAAAACTCAAGGCACTTGCAGAGTGCCCGAGATGCTCGGACGTGCTGATTTAATGCAGGATTGCTCCCAGCTCATTTTCATCAGCCTTGATGCTCAGCATGGTGATGCTCTTGCTCTCTTCCAGCTTGAGAACCCAGCCTTTCTAAAAAGGTGGATTTCTCTGCTGCAGGTGATCTGCTTGGACAGGGGTCACCAGTGAGGTTTCTGTCCAGCAGCAAGAAGGGGACAACTGTTCCCCCAAAATCGCAACCTGTCTGGGGCACATCAGTATGTGCTGCTGATTGCTGCTGACTAAGGTTTGGGAGGTAAAGCCAGCCTGAGTCTGGGTCCCTTCACAGAGAGGTGGCTGGACCTCTGCGCACTGCGAGAGGCTGCGAGAGATGGCTGGGGGTCCTCCAGATTTTCTCCTAAATCTCTCACAAATTTTTCCATTTGTGGTTTTTAGGGATTTTTTTGGTTGTTAGTGTGATTCACTAGGTAGCTGGTCAAAATGTCCCAAATATTGGCAATGCATATTTGTAAAATAACCTAGAAGTACATACACACACTTTGTCTTATTTTCTTCAAAGGGTTTTAGTCACGTGGGATGAGGGGGTGTGAAGCAGCACAGCACAGCACAGCACACAGCGGTTCCCAATCAGCACAGCTGCCCACTGGCCTCTGAAACCAAACCTTCAACATCAGCACTTGCCTTCTTCAGGCCAGATCCCACTCTCCACATCACTGACGCCTGAAGAAGCTGGTGGGAGCTGTTGTAGTCTCTCCCCTGAAAGCATGAGAGACTGTTTTTAATCAATGTAGCAAGTTTATACAGTGCCGAAAATGAAGATTGTGTAAATCACATTTTTATGTAAACACATACAGTGTTGAAAATATTCACACCCCTAAGTGTTTCCCATCACATGTGTACTAATGAGTAGACTAAGAAATGCATTTTCCTTGGCTTACACTTGGTCCATCTGATCTTTTTCCCACCAGGAAGGACTCCAGAGGAGGTTGGATGTACCCACTGTCAGGGAAGAGCTTTAAGAAGTTTTTAAGTTCCCTGTGCCCTTGATACCCACCAAGGAGCTCGGGGCACCACATTACTGATGCAATGTCACAGGACTTTGCTTTTGACAAGGGGAAAACTGTCTCCTATGAAGCTGCCACCCACTAGAAGTGCCCCAGGTGGAGTTAGAGAAGACAATGCCAGTGGGGTGTCCTCCAGTGCTTGCAGGTAGGCAGTGCCCTCGCTTAATCCTCCTGTGTGGAGAGGCACTCCTCGTAAATAAAACCAGTAAAATGTAAAGAATCATTTCATAGTTCTCAGAGGGCCCCAGGAAAGGAGTTGTATGAAATTAATCTATTGTATTTGCTGGTGGCATGAGAGGTGCACTTCAAGTGCCAAATTGTGGCAGAGAAGTGTTTGTAAAGCAGCAAATAGAAAAAAACCTGTGACAACTGCCTTTGTTGGAACAACCAGAGACTGACAAGGATCCCAGTATCTGTGGTGACAGAATTATAGACAAGGTCTTCAGCTGTGCTCCATGATCTCTGTGCAGCACAGTCCTCACCTCAGCCATCCCATGCAGCAGCTCAGGAGGCATGGAGTTAAATAAGTTTGCCTTTTCCTCCATCTGAGCAATTGGAATCAGCAGTTTGCATTATTTTTAAAATGAATGCTTGGAATCAGCAATTTTCTTACCCCCCTGCCCTTTTTTTTAAGATCTGGAGTTGTTTTTTTCTTATTTAAAGTGGAAAACTACATTAAGTGCAAGGCACTCAACAAAGAAACAGTCATAAAGCCTAAGTATTCTTAGAGTTATAAAATATGTCCATGGTGGCAATCTACTACCAACAATGAAGTTTTAAGCATTAATATGCCTTCATTGCAGTTTTAATGCCTTAATATTGACTCTATAGCTCTTTTGGGTAATTTTGCTTTCTCTGGTACTTGAAAGGTGATGATGTCAGCGTTCCTTGTACTGATTCATATGCAGGTTGATGAAGCTGAGTTATTTATTGAGTTCCATTATATTTTCTATAAACATTAGTTCTCAATAAACAGAGACATTTAGCCGAGGGTTTATTTATTAAATAGGTACTGTACAGATGGTTTTGCCACACATGATGTGCTGCAGAGGATATTACTCAGGAATAATCAGCTGTGTTATAGCTTGGCTAAATTAATAAGATGATAATGATGAAATTGATGCTTTTGAGCTAGGCTTGGTAAATGGTTTTTGCATAAACAAACTGATAAATTTGAGAAGCAATTACTTGCTTGTCAAAGATAAAAACACAACAGGGCCCATTTATATTTAGGTCCTATTTATTTTTAAAGATTGTACCAGATTTTATGTTTAATATGCTGCAATTAAAAAATAATACTTAAATGAAGAATAATAAAAAACTAACTTTCAGAGCTCTCCTTCAAATTTGAAGATGCAGCACTGCTTGGTTAGACATCAAGTAAACTTTTTCAAGGCTTTCACTACATCTAGAAAAAAATTATTCTACAAAAGATGCTGTCCAGAGTTGTGAAGTACAGGCTCCAACAGCACCTTCTGTAGTGGTATTTGCTCTAAAATTAAACCGGATTTCATGTAGAGAAATACAGCCTTTAATTCCTCTTTTAAAGTAGATTTTGCTGCAGGGGTCACACAAGCAATCACAACACTCATGTCATCCCAGCACACACTAACTTCATGTAGCTCTCCAATGAAATAAGGAGTTGTGTGTGTATGGCAATACAGGTGTACACGTATACAACACAAAGAACACAATTGTTTCACTTGTCCTCTAACATGTGTGTGTGTGTGTGTGTGTGGTGTGTGTGTGTGTGTGTGTGTGTGTGTGTGTAAGGTGGTTTTACGCACCACCCAGCGTACCTTATTGATACTTCTTTAGGAAAAAATAATGGACAAGTGATGTGTCACCACTCAGGTCACCTCACTAAAGAAGACCTCAGAATCTTCTCACATGATTTATGTTCTCAGAGGTATAGTGGACCTTTCATAGAAACAAAGAATCATAGGGTTGGAAGACATCTTCAGAGTCTAGTTCAACCCCATGCAGTGAGCAGGGACATTCTGCACTAGATCAGGTTGCTCAGAGCCTCAGCAAGCCTGGCCTTGAATTTCTCCACTTCCACCACCTCTCTGGGCAGCCTGATTTAGCTTTATGATGATGGGAGTTGGTGGCTTCCACCCAAGAGATCGAGCACACATTTAGCTAAGAATGTTCCCAAGAAGTAGCTGGTTTATTTTACAGAGGAGAGGCAGTCAGGAACTAGAGAAAAACCTGGACTGAGCAAGGCTTTGTGGCAGAGCCCAGCCCAGCCCAAAAGTCTGTCCCATGCCCATTTACTCATCACTGCAATTCAGTTACACAGGCAGCCACTCTGCCATCTCTGAGGCAGAACGGGCAGCTCCAGTCAGCACTTGTGGGACAATGATGCACCTAATGACTTATTTTACCTTAATATGCACTAGCAGAAGGGCTCAACCTTCCAGACTCGGTACTAATTCCTTCTTTCCAAGAAATTAGCACACTCCAAGGGGACACAAATCTTCTGCATGTAAATATTCCCATGGGACTGTCCTAAGTGGATTGTACTTGAAAAGAGACTTCTTATGGCCCAACACGGCAAGCTGCATAGGCCTCTCCAACTTACGAGTGTGTGATTTCCACCCTGATACAAAAGGCTTTTACATGTAACCTTAAAGAGAGATTTTTGCTTAAGCTCTTTTGCTCTGTAAGGACCCAAAGCCAGTAGTAAAGCATGGGAATAGTCCAGCAGGACGTCTTGCTTCTCCAGGAGGACTTCCCACATGGAAGAGGTGCAGCACTCTTAGAAGGCTTCACAAAGGCAGTGAGAGAGCAGCCTGTTCCCTTGCTATTTAAAACATTTTGCCATGAGCAAGAACAGTCCTTGGCTGCGGCTTTTTTTTTTTTTTTTTTTTCAGAAATTTGGAACTGAAGTAGTGGTGTAATCTACCCCATGACTTTCTGTTACAGAATGCTGCATATGTTTTTCTCACAGCCATTCACCAAGAATTTAATGTCTTACACTGACCTGAAACTTTTCAGAGAAGAGCAAAAAAGCCGTTGTCTCAAACATGTTGCCAACAAAGACTACATAAAGGAAAAATTATAATGTGTCAAAGCATCAGCAATATATGTAAAATACTCCACAGACAGACACAAATTTTGCTACTGGCTGTTAGTTCAGGTTGATTACCTGAACTGCAATTATTAATTATTAAAAAATTAAAAAAGGTCATTGGGTTAGCTTTAAAAAAACTGAGATTGTCTACAATGCTTGTGTCAAAGGTATGAACCTCATTGATGAGTTTTTTGTTGGATTCAAGGCCATTGGGAGAGAACCTATGGCTTTTTGCTGGAAAGCAGAGCTGTTGAGCTGCCTGAGATGGAGCTTAACCAAGTTTTGAGTGATCACTTCTAACATGTGAATAATCCCTTTGACTCTTTTCATAGAAAACAGCAGCACCTATCCAGCACCTCCACGTCCCTGAGTGTCACTAGTCCTGCAGTGCAGCACAGGGCTCGGTGCTGACACACTGGACAGCAGACCTATCACTGCTGGGGTTATTGGGGAACAGCATGGCTCCTGCAGCAAAATCAAACACGCAGAATAAGGAGGCAGCCACAGCCTCAGCTGTGCCCAGCTCTCACCACCCCATGAGGAGATGAGCCCAAGGAATGAATCTGAGAGGTAAAGCCATAGCTAGGATGGGAGAAAGGGCAGAAGCTGTCACTTCCTGGTCAATGTCTCACACGTCTGACTGAAACTTCCTATTTCATCACTTTATAGGCTTGTCACGTAAGGGGCTGTGCTTGCAGGATACATAGATGTAGGTCTGCATTCACAAAAATGCAATTTACAGTAATTAGAATTATTTGTAGACCATCCCAAAGGTTTGTAAAAAGAAACTGTGTGAAAATCCATATCCAGCTCTTAAGTCTGCCTTAAAACCCAGTGTAAGGTGGCACTTTAAAGTAGAATCAGCCATTATTAATTAGGTCACAAAAAAAAAAAAACCACCTATGGATGCATTCATGACACTAAATGAGCCAGTCCCAAGTAATGTGATTGTAATGAATTCTAAAGGGATAAATAATGACTGGGCTATTAGCATAAAGTGCCAGCCACAGCTCAGTATTGCCCGCCTGGCACCATTTCCAAACTCACACAGCCAGCCACCAGCCCAGACAATGGGGTCCCTGGCCACTGGCTGGTATGGGGGTGGTGGAGGTCTGTCCAAAGTTGGATGATGTGGGGGAGTCAGGGTATCAGGATGCTTCTGTGGCATCTCCCCAGAGGTGGCCTCTGGATAGACAAGAAGCAGGATAATGCAGAAGCTCATGGGAAGATATTTTTGCACCTCCTCTCTAATATATAATCAGAGCTTTTGTTCCATGGCTTGCACAAGCAAATTAATTAGAAATTTATCTGACCAGTAGTTCAGTTCAGCATGCATTTAAGGCAGAGGACGTTCCTATGTATTTGCTTTCTTCATCATTGAACAATTATCTACCCATTTTAGGAAATGCAAAATTTGTTTCTGATTTTAATAGAGACTCCTGACCATTAAAAATATCCATCTGTTTCTGATTGTACTGTGCTTAAAAACCTCCAAGAGGAAAACATCATTTATAACATCTCCCATTCTATCCCCGCAGGCGTTCCCGGGAGGTATGGGATGGATTGCACCTCACTGGTGAGAACAGCGCACACGTGGGTGCATGGAGAGCCAGGAGCAGGTAAATAAGGCAGGGTGAGGCTGGGGGAAGAGACACACAGGGAAGGAGAGCAGTGATGGTCTGGCAAATACTGTAATGGCATCAGCCCCAGGCACCAACCCCTCTGTGCACCTTGGAAAATAAAACAAGTAGTAGAACAGGTAGTGGGGATATTGGTGGGACCTGTTTTGTCAGCGTTCCCTTCCCTCCGAGCTGCAAAGCAGACAGGCGTGTCAGGTGCCCCTGCCCCTCTTATGTCTGCTGTTAAAAAAAAAAAACAAACCCAGCCAGGGAATGTCATTAGAAACAGCCACACCATCTGCCTTTTCCTCCCCTCCCCTTTAAATAAGGAAACACCTTGTCAAACACATCCCACTAAATATCCCTAACACCCTCCCGCCTGCTTCACGCTGGGCGCTTCACGGGATCGGGCACCATCTGGACACTCATGCCACATCTTGGCAGTGAAGCCCAGATGGGACCCCTTGCTGTGTCACCCACACCAGTAGCCAGCAGTGGGTCTGTGTGGCAGCAGATCACACAGTTCAGGAAAAGCAATGAGTTTTTAAAAAATATTTTAAAAACAACCCAGGAACTCTACTGCATATTGTTAAACCTAGAAAATTAACCAAGGAGGATCTTAAACACAGACATTTATTAACATGTAGATGGACTGAGTCAGCAATTAGTCAGCACTCAGCATAATTGAATAGAATGTCATAATTAAGTTCCCATTTAATTATTCTCATTTTGTTTAAGGTAAATATTTACTGCAGTCCTGGTTGTTCCATTGTCTTCCACGTGGAAAAGCAATACCTGTGGCTAAGGGGCTGCCTCAAACTTTACCAAGGTTGGTTGTCTTCTCCCACCCTGTTGGTGCCGCTCCCTGAAGCCATCAGTGAGCACAGCTGAGGAGTATCATCTTGTCTCCTGTGCTTGGGATAGGATCTGTAAGGACCCTGCAGCCAGTGCTCCCAGCCCTGAGCCAGGCAAGGTGGAAGCTGGCTGGGGTTTGGTGCTTGCCCTGGCTTGGCTGCCTCCCACCTGTGGCCAGGAACCATCTGAAGCACATGTGTGTGCTCACACACATGCACACTCCCCCTGTTCACTGACCATGCTGAGGAGTGATTACTTTGCAGATAACAAACTCACCCCACTGCACCAAAACACTGACTACCAACCAAGTGAGATGCTGATCAGAGAAAGAGTGTTGAAAAGAGCCTTAGTACATAGAAGAACATTATTTTAAATTATCTTGAACATTAAAAAAAAAAAAAAACAACCAAAAAACAAAAAAACCCACATAATAAAAATAACAATGTGATGATTTGGCAACCTTGCAACAAAAAACCCCCCAAAAGTCAGTTATTCCTTTTAAATAAAAACAAAAAAGAGAAACACTAACTATTAGAAACCCCACCTGGTGCTTTCTCTGTGTTAATGATGCTTCTTAAATTGCATGTGGGTAAATGGTAATTTTGTTTCACACCATTAAAAACTAATGGAACCCTTTATGATAAGAAATGCCATAGCTAGCTTGTTGGAAAACGTTTAATTAATAAAGTAATAAAATTATTGTAAACTAGTGCAGTTTCACAGAGGATTCAATGGGATATAAAACAGATAAAACATCCTTGAGAGTTGGTACAACAAAAGAGGGCTCCTCTATAAAAAGCGACACTGTAAAATTAAGCTGTGCTGTGTTAAGCTGTGTTAAGACAAGCTATGGTAAAAGTATTGGGATGCACCTTTCATGGGAAGAAGTAAGAAAAACCTCATGAGTGCAGGCAGTTGTATTGCTGCAGGAGCAGAAAGCCAACACACCTTCCTCTGCACTGCTCTGGGGCCTAAGGAGCTGCTTATAGGACCCACAGCCCTCTCAGTCCTGAGAATATCTAGTTTTGTTATTGCTGTTTTCAGTACATCCCCAACTCCATGACAAAATGTTCTCTAACCTGAGTGGTTCTGGGGTGAGGCACCATCCAACAGTCACTTTGCTGCTTAATTTCTGTGAAGCAAGTGCTGGTGAGAGTGGAGAAGGGGTTGAATACTTCACCCGATGGCCATTGTGCAACTGCATGCAGGTGGGTGGCTGGTGAAATGGGCAGTGGTGCTGCTGAGGTACCAAGTATCTGCATGTTGGTAGCTCAGAGCACATGCATGGCATCCCAGCTTCTCCATGGGTCAAAAAAAGAGCTTCAGAGGAATAAACAGGACAACCATGCAGGGTGCATACTGGCTGCCTTATCCTCCCACCAGACATCTGCTTGTTTTTCTCCTGGAGATGCTTTCTTGCAAGCCATGTGTCCAAACTTTTATTTAGTCCAATGCTCACTCTGCACAAATCACTGACATGCACCATCATCTCTTTCTTCAGGAGGCCACGGTGGTGGGAAGACTGGAGAAAGCCACAGCTGGTAGAATGGCATACACCATTTTATCTCCAGTTTCAGAGTGTCACAAGAGCCAGCTGCAGGTCCTGTCACACAGCAGCCACTCTGTGAGCCAGCACTGCTGGGACAGTGATATCAAGTGACATCAAGGGATGTGCCACAGATGGACCTGGGAAGGTTTGGGATCAAGCCTGTCTGGTATTTTTTCCAAAATTCCAATGGCATTTTCATATAAAGAGCTAGAATTGGATCTGCAGGGAGTTCACATGTCTTCTTTCCTCCCACATTAGAATAGCCAATGGTCATACCAAGAAATGAAGGACACTTCTCTTACTATGCTCCCAAAGTGGATGCTTCCTTATCCAGGGTTTTGTCCAAACCCCATCACAGCATCTTTCTTGGATGCAATTGGAAGAAATTAAATTACAGTGTATACAACCTTTAAATTTTTGTATCACAAAGGTTAGGGCTAATGTTCATTAATCTCTTATGACTATAAGAAGGTGCTGGTCAGACCTTAGTAATTAAAATTTCACTCTCCTCACTGAGCCACTGTAGTGCCCACTGGTGCACAAACAGCTTCTGGTTAGTGTTCGAACATCACTTGCTTGTAATTTGAGTGCCTTTAGCTTCCTCTACAGTTTCCACCAGTAAAAGCTGTTCTGTAAAAGCTTTAAAACTGGTTGAGTTATTTTTTTAATGTGCATCAGCATTACTAACACTACCTACAATAGTGGTCTTCAAGTACTTTTTGCCAAGAGCAAGGTATGAGATGAACATGCCCCTTCTTATTGCTCCTCTTTAGCACTCCCTTCATAACCACAAGCCACAGGTACTGATGGACATAGACAGAATCTGGCTGGCACGGGAAGATTTCTGTTATGCAGAGACACCTCCCCAGACTGAGGATCAACCACATTGTCCATCAGTGACTGGTCACAAACTGTTTGGTTTGCCCATCTCCCCAGGTGTAATGGTAAACCAAGAGGCTCATTGGTGATTTGGCCTCAGCGCAAGGACAGCCTGGCAACATGAGACCTTTTCTCCACGCAAAGCACCAGCCACTTCTGGGAAACATACTGTGATTTCCCTTGTAAGCAGATTTTTTTGGGGGTAGCCTGAAAAATGTGGCCACCAAGTGAAGGCTGCTGTTCTTTACAGAGGCAGTGTGACAACATCTGCAGGGCTCCATAGCCCATCCCCATTGGTAAACACCAGCAGTGGTTTCTTATCCCCCCTAGTACAAGGAAAGACAACAGAGTTCAGTACAAGACTGGTACAGCCAAAGTTGGGATGTTTGTTCTCTGGCAAACTGTAATTGCTCTTGATTTAGCCACAGTTTTTCCCAGCTGATGTTCCACAACCCCAGCAAAAGATTCAGCTTTCACAGCTCTGAATGTGAAAGCAGAAGGCTGGAAGGCACCCCAGCGCTCCCTGGCAGAGAGTCAGGCTGAGCTTCCGTCCCTCAGGATGACACTGCCGGCCGCTGGGCTGCACAGGGCAGCTCAGGAAAGGAGATTCAATCTTCTGTTTTTCTCAGACCTCAGAAATATGTCATAAGATGATGACAAAATAATAATAAAATTGATGGCTGCTTGAATTTT
The DNA here is from genome assembly GCA_013400935.1 of Turnix velox. Taxonomy (NCBI): domain Eukaryota; kingdom Metazoa; phylum Chordata; class Aves; order Charadriiformes; family Turnicidae; genus Turnix; species Turnix velox. The sequence continues at coordinate 170,984 of VZTY01027246.1, read as the reverse complement.
TTTTTTTTTAAGCAGTTGTGTTTTTAGAATCTTATAACCACCCTTTTGCACTTTAACATTTCTGAAATGACTCGGAGCTTACTGTGCCTTCCCTCAGCATCAGCCTTTGTCATGTGTGTACCATGACTCTCCTTTTAGGAAGGGAGGGCAGAAGAAGCCGAGCAGAGCTAGAAACACATGGCCAGATCTACCACTAGAAATTACTGAAATTACTATAATAAGTTTAACATAGAGGCATAGTACTACAACCAGGAAAAGAGGTGATACTGTTTTTCACCCACACAAAGACTGAATCAGTTCGCCTCAGCTTGTTTTTGAAAAAATTTCAATGAAGTAAGCATGGTATTTGTAACAAAAATAAAAGGATGGACTGTGAGTAAATGGAAAAATATTCATCAGCTTGCCAGGGAGAACCCCGATTAAAAACTGAGTGTTAATAAAGTGTGTGGATGACAGGATGATGGTGCCTGTCTCAGGTAAAAAGCTGAGGGCCTGAACTCAGCAACACCCTCCTGTCTGTCAATGTTAGGGTGTGGGTTTTTTTTTTTAAATTTAAAAACTACATGTTTCATTTCAGCAGATGGGAACAAAGCTTGAAGAATAAATTTTTGGAGGCAGACATATTGGCTGCCTGGAAATACATGTATTTTGGAAGCTGTCAGGTGGCTGTGAGTGTCAGCACCATCCCAGCTGAGCTAGTCAGCACCGCTCTGCATCTCCTCTCTCCAGTGTCCCTACAGACACCCAACAAATCCCCAGACTACCGCTGCTTGGCCAGAGCAAAAATGACAACTCAAATACAAGATTTGCTCTGGATATTGCTTTGTGTCTGCCTTATAAAACTTCCCCGTTGGCCATTTCTCCAGCCAGGGGATTTTACCCAGATGAATGTGCTCTCCTTTCTCCCCACCAGCTACCAAAATCCAACTTATCTGAAAGTGGAATTAACACCATGGCTCCCAGTCAATCAGAACTACAGTGCTTTTCACTAAAGGAGGTGGAAAAAACCCTTTCTCTGTGTTAACAGCTGCAAAAGCTGACATGCCAAGAGGTTAAGTGATTTCCTGGGGCAAAGGAGGTTGGCACCTAGCTCTTACGAGCCCCATTTCTGACAAGGGTGGGGTGGCACAGGGAGGACAGGCAGCCCCATGGGGCCACAGACCCTTGGGCATTGGTGCAAGTAATGGTTGCCCATCACCTCCTTGTCCCTAGTCCCATCAGCACAGCTGGTGTGGGGGATCACCTGCAACCCACTGACTTTCAGACTGACTAAGTTTTCACCAGCAAAAAAATAAATGTTCCTCACAAAAATGCCTCAAAATTGGGCGTTGGATGTGGATGCTGGGCTCTGTGACAGCATCAAAAATAGGTGGCAGCTGGAATGAGTTTTTATCATCTCAGCAAGTGCCTAAGTGTTGGAGATAAGCAAATGTAGATGTACATCAGGCAAAAACCTAGGTGCCCTGAAGCTCACACAAGCACATGTGTCTAGCACTGCCTCTGGTCTACCTCAGGACATTTAAGACAGTTTGCTTCAGCCATAGAAACCAGCACTTTTAAGAGCAATTCAAGATATCCAAATCAGAGCCCAAGCACCTATATACGGATCTCCAATATAGGTGGTACAGTCTATGTCACTACAGCAGAATAGTTAATTTCTACAAATGAGGTATTTACTGACACTTTATTAGAGGAAAGTGCTACAACTGAAGTGGCTGTGCATATGCAGGTAGGTAATCAAGAACAGATGGCAAAAGGCACATTCAGAAATAGGCAGTGTTGTTCCCTGGCTTTGTAGGGTCGGTAAAACTGGTGGCAGCTCCCTAGCAGTGGCTTCATCTCCAAACTCACAGTGTGTGTTCTTAACACCTTCCTTCACTGCAAAACTGAAGTATTTAACCCAAAACATACAAACAAATCTGTTATTCTCTTTCTTTATTAACCTTCTGAGGCCTCTGAAATCTCACATGAGAAAGCTCTTCCCTTTTTCTTTGTCAAAATGAAGAGGTTTAAACTTATGCTGCATACATGCATATGTGTAAACCCACACATATAGTCAGACACATGCAGCGTTCTCTTTCTCTATAAATATATCCACACATATGTATATCCATAGATATGCAGGCATGTGTGCATATGTGTGTGCGTACAGAGAGAAAAAAATACTCTTAGAAAATGAAAGACATATGTTAGAGAATGATATTCCCAAGCCCTCAAATCCCTAATCATGAGTTTGATGCAATATTTGCCCTAATGGGAAATGATAACTGGCACCATTCCAAAGCAAACCTCGAAGAAAGGAGCAATAAAAAAGGAAAATGCTGGCTTGGCAGTTAAAGAAAGAGGAGCCGAAGCGAGAACTGCTGTCAGAGATAATAAAGAATTAACCACAAACCCCTTTTCTATTAAGCACAAAAAAGGATATTAAAACAACATGCTTCCCCTCCCTAAATGTTTCAAGGCTTGTGTCATGCTTTGCTGCGCAGCTTCCCTGGGATGTTCTGTGCCACAGGGCTGCAACCCCACACAACCCATCTCCCCTCTCATGCAAGGCAGGCTGCTCCCCTCGAACACAGAGCAGCTCACTCACAGCCATCCTCCTATATTTTTTTTTTCTGACTCACATGGTATGTTCCAAATCTGTCCCTTTCTAAGGAGAAAGGAATATGGTGACAGCCTGGGACAACAAAAACCTTCAGGAACAGGCTGTGACAGACCAGTTATCACTGGTCCTGCTCTTGCTCCCCTCCTCTGCCCATGGGAGCCTATAGATTGAAAAGCCCATGGTATGTCTCAGCCATACCATCCATAGGTACAACCACAGACACATATAAACAGTGAGCTTAGTGTTCTGTTTTCTGGCCATAACATCAGGACTCTCACTCATTCTTACCGTGATTTTTATATTTGGGGCATTTTATCACTTTTAAAACCACGTGTGATAAATGACACAAAACCTGGTGTGAATTTGGGGCACAAAAAATTTGTGCAAAAAATTGAATCTATAGCTGCTTGTTTAGGAGAGATAATAACAAATAATAGGGCTATGAGTCAGGAGGAACTTTTCCACACAACATCCCCCTTGGGATCCAAGGGGATGTCAAATCAGCACCATTGTTGTCTGGTATTATGATACACAGGCTTTGTGGATGGAATGTTTTGCCCATTTTGTGACTACCCAACCCTTTTTGACAGGAAAATTCAATGCAAATGTACCTTGAAATTTTCAACAAAACTAAACATGAGCTTCTACTATTCCAGTTTTAAATTTGTTCAAGAAAGGGACTCATTGCACTACAGCCCAAACAGGCTGACGTCATCCCTTTATATCAAGTTAAAGAAACTCTCAATAACCTAATAATTCAAAGCTGTTTTGACCTAACTTAGGATACAGGGAGGCATTAATCAAATGAAGTAATGAAATGTAACAACCCCATTGGTACTTTCTTATTATCTGTGTCTTCAGTATTCAGTTTGACAAGAGCTAGACTGCAGCAGCTCTAATGGGACTTTTTTGGAAAGCCAGTGCTTGTTTATGCACTAGGAGTCCCCCAAACCCAAAATGACAGAAGCCAAAGAGATGAGGATGCCGTAAGGAATCACGGAGAGTTTATCTTGAATATTAAATGAAGTTAATTTGCCAATAAAAGCTTATTTTAAGAAACAAAGTGTATATTGCATTGATTTTGGACACTAAGTGGGTAAAGCTTTAGAAGGAAAGAAAAAAAATCAACAACTCACCTGTACATTTTTTAAACCTGAACCTTGTGCTCTTTTAGATTTTCAAAACTCTCCATGAATGAGATACAATTCACAGCTCACAAAACTACTAATGCAGTCTATCTTTCAGTGACGAAAATCAGAACTCCCTCCTGATCTATGCCAGTGCACAAAAACAGAGTTAAATATCAGCTGCTTTTATCTGAATGCCTAAATTAAAAATACTTAACCAGAAGTATATTGACTATTACACAGTTTAAAAATTTATACTTTTTATGCCAGGACCAGTATAAGTTAATTTCTAAGCTGATCTTAAATGAAAAATCAATAAAGGTGTAGGTGGAGAGGTTTTAAAAAAGAACTACTGGAAATGGTGAGCCAAGATTTTTAGAACAAGTTGTCTCTGCCTGAGGTACAGGCAGGCTGTTTTTCAGATCAGTCACCTACAACTGTGGTGTCATGAATTGGAAAAATACCACCGAGAGTCATTTTTAGCAAAGAACACCAAGAGCTCCTCTCACATTTGCATCCAGTGAAACTCCATTCCAGTTAGATTCACTGCCAAATTATCAATTCATATCTGATATATCAATCACAATTTTATATTGTTAATTCGTATGTTCATTAGACAAATCTGTCCCTCCAAGGTAATCATTTAAGGTACTGCTGGCATGTGAACATGCACAAATGGGTAATTCTTAATGACCTTCCAAGCTGACATATTTTTGGCATCAGTTTTCTGTATCCTAATTTCAAGCTGCCTCTCTGGTGCTATCGCAGGGCTGATTTCACTCAAGAAGGAGAACTTGAAATTGGAGATTGCTACTAAGATCATTCCAACCAGATATCATAGGAACAAGGAACAATTAAATTTATCTCCTTGGATGAACCTACTGTGTCTGCAGCTGGAGAGATTGTAAGCAGTTGTCTGTTTCAGCAGCCTTGGGAAGAGGAGAAAACATTCATATCATATAATTTGACCAGGTTTGTGAGTTTTTCAGTATTTCCACAGTCAATAATTTTTGCCCTGCAAATGCTTGGTGACAAAAAAAAAAAAAAAGTATGCAAAAAGTAGCCAGCTCTGCCAGAAGGTCCACACGTAGCCCTCCCACAAGGCCAGAAAAGTTTCACAGACCTTCTGCTGCAGATTAATGTAATGAAGGTGAGTCACAGATCAAAGTACACACGGCATAGCCTTCTATTGCAGATGTTCAACAGAGGAAATTATGCTCCTTACATATGCAGATGGGTCTGTCAGGTTTGCAGCACTACGGTGGGTTTAGGTCAACACCTTAAGAAGACTGAGGGATGTTTTCCATATTCTCGGTTTGATAGAATGGATTTGCCCAGCTGAATGACCATTTTTCACAGTGATAGCCAGTCTCCTCCCAGACCATCAGGTCTCTCCACGCAGACATTTTCCCTGCTGGGGGGGCATGGAGTTTCCATCCTCAGCCTCATGCCATTACTGCTAGTGCCATGAGAAGGGCAAAAAAAAGATGGTGTCTTAAACACCAAATTTTCCAGGCTGCCAGTGTTTTGATGGTTCTTCCCAGAGTAGACAAGGAAAGAGCCTTTTCTGGCATTGCCCAGAGGCTAAAAGAGGTGGGAAGAAGGAATGGGGGGGTAATCTGTGACAGATACAGTGCCACCATCCACTGAGGTTGGCAATTGGTTTGCATAGGCTGTGAGGCAGGTTAGGAAGGGAGTGAGATGTGACAGGAGAAAAAAAAGCACCAGGGAGAACCCTTTCTTCCAGTAATGGTCAAGCAATCAGCCCAGATCCTTCATGAGGAGCTGATGGGGCAAGAGGTGGCAGAAGAAGCTGGTCAGACAAGGTGGGCAACGTGTGCTTCCTGCGTGTGGCAGGCAGTGCCCAGCTGCCTCAGAGAAGTTGAGGAAAAGAGTTTGCAATCCTTCTTCAAAAGCACAGCTCGGGTTGCAAATCCAAATACATGGACAAAATGTAAATGCATTGTGACAAGCTGTACAGAGAATCAAAACAAGGAACAAGGAGCGTATGTTTCTTTTAGAGAAATATCCTTTATCTCGTAGGCAGAATGAAGAGCGTGGCATTCAAATGGTAAGATTTTTACACACTTTCATGAAATACTAAAGAGAAACAACAAAAAAAAAGGAAACAAAAAGAATTAAAAAAAAAGAAGAAGAAGAAAATAACCCAAGTCCATGTCACTTCTCAGCTAGTTTGGTTATTGCTGCTCCTGAGTACTGTAACATATGCACTTTCCCTTTTCGAAAATGTATCAAAGTTGTTATTTTGGGGGTGGGATAAACTCTTAGCCATGCATATCTTATGCTTTGAAGCCAAGAATGCTTAAGAATCTGCTCTGGATCCGCACATCAGATGCATAAGTGATTAGTGACAAGTGACACAGAAACAGAGAATGTGCTGTGTTACGATGAATAATAAACATGTGCAATTTATGCAGGCAGAGAGAGCAGGGAGATGGCATCCTGCACTTTTTTTGTATAAATAATGTGAATCTCTCAGCAATGGAGCCAGATCAACCAGGGAGTTCTTCATCTCCCCAACCTTGCAAGCCAGCGAGCAGCAAAGAGGAGGGGTAGGCAAAAAACCAGGGCTGCTCTGGTTTCCCATGGGTCGTAATAGATCAAATTGTTGGCAATTAATTGTCACTAAACCAGAATAAAGACTGGAAGAAGTTTCACAGTGGGAGGAATAAGTTTTCACTGTCTGGGAGAAAAAAATTTAGGCAAATAAAAACAATTCACCAAAAACCATTAATATATTTTTCTCCTTCCCAAGTATCTGGAGAGAAACACTACATTGCCCACTGTAAAGATGTTTTGCAAAGGAGTGGTAGTACCTATCTGAAAAAGAAGGAAATAATAGTTAATATTTGAATGAATAAACTTCATTTTTCAATGAAATTTCTCCAGGAAAGGTGAGTGCTCACTTCCTTAAGGCTGGCAGGGCTGAGCCTGAGCTGACAACAGGGCCATGAGTACCTGGCACCTTGTTGCTCATGTATTTTCCTTTAGCAAAACCACACATAAACCCAAAGACAGACAGACATTTGTCCTTAGCCCAGCTCAAGTTTTCTTCCTTCTGCATGTGCTTGGCCACACACAGTCACCAGCACTGTGGGGTGATGCACATGCATCCCCAGCACCAAATCCTCCAGCCTTGCACTCCACTGGGAGGACAGTCCCATGCTGTCAATGGGGGGGCTCCTGTAATAACCTCACATTGCCACCTGATTTCCTTTGCCCAGAAATGAGATAATTTACAGGAAAAGGAGAAAGAAATTTCAAAAAAATTAAAAACTACCCCAAATCCACCTGCTACTTAACTCTGCACATTTTTTCCTGCCTGCCCTGGCCTGCCAAATTCGAGCAAGCTTTTCTCTCTCTTTTTTACACTTTCTCTACACTTCCAGAAATGTACGCACTTGGATAAAAGTAGAACTGAGAGGAGAAAATGAATATTCTGTTAAATAAAAAGAAAAAAAGTTTAGAAAAGTGTCTAAAAGATGATGCATAAAGAAATCATGCCCATACTTTAACTCCAGCTTTGAGCTATATAAACTGAACTGAGGTAATTACCAAGCTCCTCTAGATTAATAAACAATTACCATAGTAACTACACCATCGTATGAAACCTATGCTCATGAATTTTTAAAGCATAAATGGAAATACACGCTTGTTGAAAGAAGTCTCCTATTTATTTTGTTCTCGAAAGACGAGGGAGACAGATCCATTAAAGGATCCCACCAAGTTATTTTTTCCTCCGCTGGTTCCTGCAGCCACACTCCGGACAAGCGCTATATATTATGTACTAACTAGGAAAGTCCATTATGTGGGGCTGGGGGCTGGCACCCTGCTCCCCAGCAGCCCCTCTGTTCTCATGTCTCCTTTCCCCAGAGGGTTTTAGGCAATGATGAGATGCGCTTCTTTCCCTGGCAAAATTTAAGGGGCTAGCTTGAAGCTGCAAGTTGCCCTTGTTTACCCAAGGGGGTCTTTTTATGTTAGGAATCTGTCTCCAGCAGCAGGAAAGGGCTTTGCTGCAGCCCCTACTCTGCACAGCCTCATGCCTCTGTGACAGGGACAGTAAGGATCAGCAAAATCTGCAGTCAGAGCAGCACTGAACCAAGGACTGACTTAGGTTCTATGTGAGTCACTGGCACTGTCACCTGGTCACCCAGCAGCAAGGTGTCTCACTTTGGGAGTGCCTTTTCTCCCAAACCCTGAGCAAAGTTGCCCTTCAGTGGCACCACTGCTCCTTCTGCCAAAATCTGCCCTCACCTGCTCACACAGTGATTAAACTATGAGATGCAAAGGAAGTTATTAAAACAAACCAACACTTTCTAGTCATCAGTGTCAACTCTTGCATTTTACTATCACAGACAAAAATTTGGTGTGAAAGCTGCACCCTTGTTTCAAAGCTTTAATCCAGCTGAACCTGGTTTTAATACAGTTTGCAGGGTTTTTTTAATAGGTAGAAAGAAACAGATGAAAACACTAAGTAACAAGATTATATGTTAACCTGTTGATAATTCTGACAAGAAAGCTCCAAAGCAGCACTGAGTTAAAAAATACTGTTTGGCTTGTGCAACAGTAGTCTTAAGCATGAGGAGAGACCTCTGCTCTTCAAGTTTGAGCTGCTTACTTTTGATAATTTCTATCAGCTGAAATAATATCCCCCTTTTGCAAGAAATTATTTCTTCAAATGCTCTGAGAGTTAGGAAAGCCATTAAATCCTTGTAGATTGAAGGTAGGAAAATAAATTGTATGTATTTTAGACCTTGAATGATCTTCCCATAGCAATTTTCGGGAAAAAACCTATGAAGAATTCTGCAATTTTAATCTCCTCAGTAGCTTCCCATTACTAAACAAGCAGAACACCACAGCACAAATGTGGATGTTACATGTCATCTTGATCTGCTGCTTTTTTCTTTCATTAAAGCTTTAATGCAGCAATTATGGCTACGTTGCCCTATAAAAAAAGGAAAAGGCAGTTTACTTTAAAAAGTGAAATTGCATAGCCTACTATTTAATTATACACAAATGTAAATGGCCTATTTTTCCATAACTGGTTATTACAGCACTGTTTTACTTTCTGAGTTTTCACAATCTCTAAAACCTACAACGCTTCCTGCTATATAATTGTTTTGCTACATTATTGTTTTCATCTTATTTTTTCTTTTAATGTGAGTGCAGCGGGATAAATCTTGGTTTTAAGCCAGCCCGTACTTCATCTACTTAAGCTTTTATAGATGAAGATTGCTGTAATTATCAGAATACCCGCTTATTTCTGAAGTATTATCTTGGCAACCTGCTGGCATTTACAACCAATTAACAAGCTTTGCCCATTAGTTGCATAAGGGGTATCACAGAGTAAAGCCATTGTGTGCTAATTTTCTATTTTAGATAATCAGTTTGGCCATCCAAAATGGAAAGGGGAAGAAAAGAAAGGTTTGACACCCAGTGGCAGACATGTAAAAATGACTACGTGCCTCCCAGAGACAAAGGTATCCAGCAACTGCATGATTGCTTCACTGTCGTCAGCACTGGGCTTTAAGTATTTATTCCCTTTGTCTCCTTTGGAAGGGAAAATAGAAAGTACAGCTTCGGCAAAGTAATCATGTCCTCTTTTTTATTTTTTAAACAGACTGGCTTCTCCCTCTGTCCTTTCGGGCTTGTAATTTCACCAAATTGTACAAGTGTTAAACACGATATCTGAGGAAAAAAAAAAAAGAAGAGGCAGAAGAAAAAGTGAGAGAAAGAAACCTAGCCACCAGTGGAAATCACAGCCTTGCTGTCCTAATCATAGGGCCTTCATGCTGAAGGCAGCCGCCTCTTTCTCACCTTGCCAGCACCATGCCTGTTTAAAGCTCTGTGCCACCGCTATTAGCAAATGGGCTCCTGACTGTCCCTTGGATGGGGCTGCTGAACTCCTGCCAGCCCCAGCCCCCTGCCCTGGAGGGCTTTAGGCAAGGAGACCACCAGGATGATGCTAGCACAGGTAACAAAAGCAGGCACTTCTCTCTGGGGAGAAGGGAATAAAGAGCTATCAGAGTTTGAGGGGATTGTTTAACCTCTGGTTAAACAACAGTTTCCTATCCCCGGTGTCTGATGCAGAGGGAAGATGCATCTCCTTCCAGGTGCTCTCAGCAGGAAGACGGTCCTGCCCATTGTCACATCCCTGGGGCATCATCCAAAGTGCTCAGTCCCACCAGACTTTACCTGTCCCATCTGCATAGCTATTGTGTGGGTCTTGCCCCAGACATGGGCACTGGACCCCAAAGCCAGCAAAACAGAGACATGGATGCAACATGCTCCAGCATCCCAAATCTGCCCTTGCCCACCTACCAAACCAACACCTCTACCATTGTCTTCTCTCCCCATCCCAACTGGCACCAGGCATGAGTCCCAGTCCTCCTGTGTCCCCTGATGATCCCAGGCTGTGAGCCTGGCCTTTCTCTGCATCTCTATCCCACCTGCGGCAGCCTTGACCATAAGGGCCCTCTCCACACCATGGCTTATCCCACACTGCAAAGCACTGGGAAAAACATGGCCCCGATACGGCTCAGGGAGCCTCAAGGTAAATAAAGACAATGAAATTATTATTCTAGAGGCAGCAGGGCTTGCCCATTTAATTGTGTATAAAATTAGATGTTAGACCTGGTATAGATGCCTGCATTTTGTAATAAGGAGAGAAACTAATCAGTTTAAAGATGAGCGCAGTCCTTAAAGCATGGTTAGATACCATTTACTCCACTGAACAAAGCGGGAGGATGGTTGCTGTTGTAAAATGGTTTTATAAAAAGCAGCACACTGTACAGTGACATTGGGTTTTTGCCTCCTATCATTTAGGTTCATATTTTGCTTTAGGATATGTTAAACAAAATTAAGATTATGATTATGCTAAGAGGATGCAGCCAGTAAAGATAGGAAATGTTGAACTCCTAGATGTCATAAAGAGTTATCAACTGTTCAATTAGAAAAGACTGAATATAAACACCAAATTCTACTAAGTCATAAATAAATGTTATGCTTGGCAATTTGATGTGTATATTTGTCTTAATTATTTTAAATTAATTGCTATTGGCTACAATCATTAGAAAACTTAAGATTTAAGTAAGGTACAGCATAAACTCCCCTCATACAAAATTCACCTATTTATACAGCCAAACTGGCTTTTTAATTGTCTAGGCTACTGAAAAGCCTAAAAAGAGGGCTGATAAGCAGAGCTCTGGGGATGGCTCTGAGCCGCTCACATCCTGTCTCCTGTGATGCTGCCTTTGGCTTGAGACCACCAAAACCCTTTGCTGTCAGCAAGCAGCACAGACCCCCAAGGACTCCTCTCTCCCACCAGCCCAGTAGCACCATAGCTCACGGATGTCTCCTTTTTTGGCACCCCTGGACAGATTCCTCCACCAGATCAAGTCTGGCAGCACCATCAGCTCAGGCAAAACCAGTAGGAGGTTGTTGGTATTTCTCATCTGCAAGGTCAAGCAAAATTTATTGTTGAAATGCACCAAAACAAAAAGGAGAAAAAAAGAAAAAAAGTAGATTTCTCTTCATTCCTGAAGGACCCAGAGAGATGAAGCATATCCTGACAAAAAGGAAAACATTTTTGTGAGTAGCTCTTATGTGATGTATCACAGGGGTGCAGCAGCTCAGCACTGTGGAGTCAGCTAAGGCATGCTGTGTGCCTGGTCTCTGAGGGCAGCAGGGACCAATGCCTCACAGAGGTGTCCCCACATCCTGCTGGAGGAACCCTCCTCAGCTGCCTGCAGGTCACCATGGAGCAGCTTCTGGCATCTAAGGGTTGGCAAGCATCACAGCCTGTTGTCACTATTTTCTCAGGATGCTCTCAAGATGCTGCAAGTAGCCAAAGACAGAAACTGAATGAGGCAACAGGCATGTATATTTCCTGAAAAAAAGATAAGCTTGCTTTTTTCCCCAATGTTATGAAAATTAAAAGTTTTTGCTTCCTATTCTGCAATGTGATCTGGAGATCACTTCTAGTCACATTTCATTTCCTGTTCAGAATAAAGACGGTGAAAACCACGAAGACAGATAGCAGAAGGCATGACCTTTCCCATTTTGCTAACAAGAGACCTGTATTTTGGGGAAGCTCTTCTCAACATCTCAGGTGAGCCACCAAACTGAAAAAGTAGTTATTTGCCCTTTTCTAATTAATCTATTGCCAATCAAGATCAGTGTGTCCTGACAGCTCTACTAAGAAGAAAACAGAGACAACTTGAGCATAAGTGAGCAGAGAAACTGGCAGCAGGGAAATTAAACAATACTCTTTGTATGCAAAGGAGAAGACATGTTCTTCCAGGACTCTGATCTCCATCACTAATATTATTATTAAATATTTACATACTACCCCAAGTTTGCATGACACTTTGTGGAGATAAAAGATGCTCTCTCTGCACTAAGATCTTACAGCCTACATCAGACAAACAAAGAAAGCAAAGTTAGCAAAAAGAAAACATGATAAAAATTCAGATCTGGATCTGATGCTGGTGACCCAAAAGCATTTTTGAATTTTAACAGAATATGGGACTAGGGCTGAGGGAAGTTAGTGGAGTTGGGGTCCTTTTTGCTTTCTGAAGCCAGATCACCACCTTTCAAGACCCAAACAAAGGAAACAGTAACATCCTATGACTCCCAGAAAAATGCTTTTTTTTCAGTCTGACTCGTCTAAGATAACAAGAAGTTGGGTTGCCACGTGCTTTCTCAGGATGTGCAAGCATACTGCACGTGTGTGCTGAAAACAGAAATACGAGTTGCTCAGTCCTGCAGCTTGAGTTGTCTCTATTTTGCTTAGTCACTCACTTCACTTTCATTTCTGACAACACAATTAAAGACCCGAGATGAATTCAGACTTCCGTCTCAGACACACAAGGCTGGGGTGTCTCTGACCCCCAGCTGTGGAAAGAAGCACCACAGCAGTAGGAAAACAAGGCCACAAAGGTGGAAAAATGTGAATACTCAGCACATAAATGGCCCCATGGTGGGCCAAGGGGCATACCCCTATCCAGCAAAGTACAGGAAATAAACCTCTGCAGAAATGATGCTTAAAGCTAATTTTTTTGGAGGGAAATACCCTTCCTATACGGTCTGTAAAATAATTTTATATATTTTAACATAGCCATTGCCAACATGTTTTATAGCCAAGCCAAGCCTCAGGCCATGCTGCTGTAGAACACCACTCCACTACCTTTTCCCCCTAGCATAGAGGGGATCCAGCAACCCCAGCAGGAGCCGAGGCTGCTCTGCATCTCTCTACCCAGCACTGACACAGGGCTCATCTCCAGAACCTACAGGGCTTGGGGGGACTATGAAGGCAGCATCAAGGGCAAGGCCACCAGGCTTGGGGACACCAAGGTGGAGACAAAGAGGGGAGGGTGCTGGTGCCTCCCACAGAGGGGGTCTGTGGCCAAAGACTCCTTTCTGGAATCCCATCACCCACCTATTATATTTTTTCACAAAAACTCAGTGATCAAGACTAAGAGTATTTATGCTTTTTAAATTTCCAAAAGAAATCCTAGCCTAATCAATGATGATGAGAGATCTCCCCAGGTTTCCTAGAAGAAATACCTCAGGCTGTACCTGAGGACTGGTGCAGAGAGAAGCTGCAGAGCTCGTCTATCTCCCAAGACAACAATGGGTAGGACACACATGGCAGAGGAAACAGAATCCCAGCCACATAGCAATATGTAGAACACACATATATATGTGCACATGAATACACACATATACACACACACATATATATACATACCCACACACGCTCCTAGTAATTCAGCTAGATTAATTTGCCCTAGCTATTCTATTATTTCACTGTAGTCCTTGTATAGCACTTAAAGATTCGGGTTAAGCATTCTGCATTAGATGCACAAACAATGCTTCTTTACCTCCACATGGGTGTTGTGAGACTTTAATTAATGTTTGTAAAGTGCTTTCAGATCTCCAGAAGAAAGGCACTATACAAGTGTGAAGTCTGATTATTTCACAGCATACAAAAGTAGAGGTGAAAAGAAATATTCTCCTTCTTACACATAAAACTACTGATCTCAACTCCTGCGTTTGAAAAAACAAGACGTTAAAAAAGAAAATAATTTTGACCATGAACCTACTTCAGGCTTCCCCTTTGCCTTTTTCATCTGATTTCTGGTTGAGTGAAATAATAAACTATTGTATTGCTGTAAACTCTTTGTAAGTAGATTTGACTAAGACAACAGAGTTCAGTGCCAGCAGCTACTCTGATCATTCTTTTAAATGGAAATTTACCGTCTGCTGCATCACATGGAAAAAATATAGAACTATTTTTCACAGCTTGTTCACTGAACAGATTATTGGAGGGAAGAAAAAATAAAAAGGCTTCATTTTCCACAGATCCCAAATCTCAGCGTAGAAAGTCTTGGCAATTTCCTTTTGAGAGGAGACAGATTTCACTTTCACATTGATTTAACAATAAGAAGTGCATCCAAAATGAGGGTCTGATTCTGAACATTTAGATGGTTAGCCATGGTTGATTCAATAGCTTATCTATGGGAGTGAAATTACTCACATCCATAAGTCTATGTAGGATCTGGTCCTAATACAGAACCAGTTCTTGATGTCATAAAATCTTTTTTAACAGCATCTTATGTTACATTTAATTTATTTCATATGGCCTCATAAAATAAGATAAAAGCTTGTAAGCCTAAAAGTCATATGAAGAAGATGGGAAAAAAAAGTCCAGTCGTATATTTGTGTTTATTAAGTACTATCTTCATGCAACTCAGAGTTTTAACTCCAAAACTTCCAATTTCTTTTTTTCCTAATCCTAATAGTAGTCAGCAAGAATTGCCAGTGTGTAATATAAACAGATTACAACACACATATTTTTTGGAGAAAAAAGTCCTTCACAAAGCTCTCTCCCAAGCACGCTCTCGCTAGCAGCACAGAGCTGGACCAGCTCACCTCTTCCCTCTCACCAGGGCAGGGTGTCCTTCCTGGCGCTGGGCACTACAGATGTAGGGTCAAATCTCCAAATTTAGCCTGAGAAACTCCAGAGTGACAGGCACAAGAAAGAGTCGCTTGCATAAACCTGGTTTAATCTGACAGTGGCTTAAAGAGTACACAAGCAACTCTCCAGCTCCCCCATTCTTTGATATACAGGAAGGCTCCTAACAGAAAATTCTGTACATAAAAACATCTTCAGAGACAAAGGCATCCTCACCCATCTTTAAATGGAGGTTACAGAGTGCCTCCTCTCCACCACTGAAAGTATGTTTTCTCTTTAGGCCCCAGAGGGGAAAGGAAAGGACTGCAGCCATGCACCTCAGGCATTAGGCTGAGTTCACTTGTAGCTAAGGGGCATATGGCCAGGAGGCCCCAGGAGGCATCTGGGGCTTGAGAAGAAAAGTAAGTCCATGGATGTAGCTTGAGACCCACAGGCTGCCCACAGAAAAGGGGCTCTTTTTCTGGTCTTTGAGGACATTTCAGCATGCTGGGAGATAAGCTGATTCAGGGACCCAACTCAGGAGGAAAATCTTGGTCTGCTTTTAGAACCCCCAAAGATATGTGTTTCTGGGTGGGGGGTGCTCCTCCAAGTCTGGCCATGGGGCAACCAAATGCTAAATGGGTCAACTTACTATTCACAGTCTGGGTCCTTCACCTGTGCAAGTGTATAATAGAAAGCATGATAAAAGTGCCTTCTACCTATCAGAGCATATCAGTGACTCTAGAGGACTATAGGTAGGAATACCTGCTATACAGCCAGAAATTTAAAAATAAAAATTCAACTGCCCTGATTCTGATATTCAGCAGGGGGCATCACAACAAGCTAAGGGAATGCTGCATAAAAAACGCAAAAACCAACAAACAAAACCCAGAAATTAAAACTTAAACAACAGTTGCCCTTTTTCTCTTTAGTTTAACAACAACCATTACTGTACAAATGTGATGAGGTCTTACTGATGCTGTTGCTAGTAAAATGGTTTCACTGCCAGAAGGCCATCACAGACTGGCACTGCTTTAGGTACCAGCAGCAAACTCATCACCTTTCCTCCAGGAGCATAGGCCAGATGCAAAGCCAGGGGCAATGCAGTAAGCAAACATCCAACTGAAGTCCTGGAAAAGAAAACTTACTTTTGATAAAGTAAAAGAATTACTGGGGACAACTTTCTGGAAAGATAAACTGAGAGTTTATTAGAGTCTGACATGACAGTCAATAAATAGCTTCAAGATAATCGCACGTACTTCTTTGGTAAGCAGTGGTCTAACCCAGGCAGAGATGCTTTTAGAACATGGCTGCCCTTGATACTTTTCTTGAAAAACCTATGCCACAGCTGTCAGGGCTTCTCTCCAGTAGATAATTAAATACCAATTCTATTGCCATCATGACAAGTGAGCTCAAGTTTAGTGACACCATCCCTGCCAACTGAACTGGAATGAGTGCCATCAGCTGTGGCGTCATTAATCACTTTGCTGAAAGAAGAGGTGCCTGCAATACTTACTGGCATATTCCTAGAGTAGGTGTTCAGGAGCCTTCAGGAGATACTTGACAATAAGATGAGTATAACTCAAGGAATGATTGTGTGTGGATCAATCTGCTCATGCAGGAAGGCCTGGTAAAAGTGGAGCAAGTCAACAAGTTAAGAGGACTTTCAAGATCTCTTCCAAACCAAAGAAAGGCAGAGTTTAACTTGGGGTAGGACTTTGTTAAATGCAAAAGATTAAGGCATTGGTGTTTTCTCCTATGGATTGCCCTCTCAAGTTGCTCTTCTAGGTAGAGAGTTTATTTTATTCCTTCTCTATGTTAGACTACAATATGCATATCCTGTATTTTTGTGGGTGGGTATATTTTCCTGAGAATAAAGCTTATAAACTAAGGTTATCCACCAAAAATCAGACTGTACACTAGATAGGATCTATTTAATATTCTAATAACTGCTTTTTCATAGTTACCTTGTTTCATATGTAAATTTGTTATTTCTATGCTAGTTATTTAAGCATAGCTAGAGAAAAACTAAATTTTTATCAAAACATAACTGCCTCATTGCTAGCATTCCAGAGAGATTCCAACTTATTAATAAAGGCAGACCATGTCTCACACTGAAGATCTGCCTTTTCCCTTGCTTTGCCTGTTGCTCTAGCATTAAAAGCTAGCTTTCCCCTGCAGCAGCTTCATGGAGGCTGCAATGGAGATTGCAGTTACAGAGGTGAACATCTGTCTTTGACATGCTGCGCCAGCTGAAGGACAGCTCGGACCTCACACAGCTTCTGAGCCCTCACCCAGTACATGGGAGGAGGTAAACATGGCCTCTAGGGAAGCACTCCAGGAGCCAGCTGCCAAGCCAATGACCAGAAAATGCACTGCATTTGAGCAGGAAATTGAACCTGACTCTCCCATCACCTCAACAAATGGCTCAACCAGGCTGCTGTAATGTCAGTCTCTTGGGAGCCTCTCCATCCCTTCATAAAAGCAAACACCAGTACAAACTGATTCAAACTGGGCTGCCCCAGTCCATGGGACATAACACTGGCTTCTGGGCAGGGAGGTTTGAGGCTTGACAGTCTGCTGTGTGCAGACACTTAAAATCGTGGCCAAATAAGTTGGCCCCTTTATAGATCTCATCCTAGGCTCACAAAGGCTGAGTTTATTCATCACCCTATGTGCTTTGCTTTGCAGCAATGGCTTCCTGCTTGTCAACATGATGATTTCTGAATTCTCAGTGCAGAGAAAACCTTTCATGGTTTGGCATTCTCTTGTATGTTTATGCTTCTGAAGATATATTCTCCAGCCAAGTCTTTAAGTTCTTACATTAGTCCCCAAGCCCAAGCATCAATCTGTTGCTGATCAGGTCTTTTCACATCATACTGCTTTTATCTGGAATGCTGTTTTTGATGCTTCTAGGGAAGCTCTGGCTGATGTTTTTAAGAATGTGGTTTTTTCTTTTTCCTTTTTGTTTAAAATGACACTTGAGCATAGCTATTTCTTTTAACCTTTTGCTTTTACTGTAAGACTTCAGCAAGAAATCTGCCTTACAAATGCTATTATAGCAGGGAGGTCCTGATTTGCATCTTTGTCCTTGGATAGTGTAGAGGTAGCACAGGGGTCCACAAACAGAGAGAGATTGATTCTCCCCCCTAGCTTCCCTTTATAGTCTACAATAAAAACTTTCTTTAAAGAGGAAGAAAAGAGAGGCACAAGCTTAATATTGAAGAAAAGCCTGCATGTGCTTGATACATTGGAGAAACAGTTCAAGAACACTTCATCCTATGCAACTATTTCTCACACTTCTGCCAAGGTTAGGGAAACCTTGGGTTTGCTGCCATCTGAATACGGCAGTCTGAACAAGTTCAGCTGACTGTGTAGAAGATTTTAGTCTTTATTCTTCCTCCCGTTGTCTCCCCACTTTGACAAATAGAAATCACCTTCATCTTTGGGGGAGGCCTCAGCCTGAAAGCACCCAACAAAGAGAATTCCCTGAGAGATGCTCACTGGGAGGTCAAGGTCCTTCCATTGAGTCCTCCAACTCAGCTTTGCTGGTGATCAGCCAGATGCCATGAAAATGAGACTGTAGATAAGCATGGCCTGGGACCAGGTGGGCCAGAAAAAACAACAACATAGCCTGATAAATGACTGAAAATTTAAATCAACAAAAAAAGTCTGCAAGAAAGAGCCATATATGCCTTCACACGTATAAACTCCCATTTTCCATACCAGTAAAGAAAGAAAGTGTCAGAAAGCAAAAGTATCAGGCAAGTATGATGAACTGTACCTTGGTTTTCATTTGACTTTAAAAGAAAAACCTCAGTGACCCAAACATCTTTTTTTCACACATGTCCTCTGATATATGAACCAGAGGAGGAGCAGCACTAGAGGGGAGAGCAGACCAACAGAGGGCTCCTTGCTCCAAATGGCCGGACACCCAGGCCAGTGTGACTACAAAGGGAGGATGCAATCCAACTCCACTACCCCACCTCCAAGCTGGCCTTATGCCAAGAACCAGTTCATCCATTGTCCTTTTGCGCTGTTTCATGTCCAAGGTCTAGATTAACCAGGGGACTGAATATAGATATTTTGTACTGATCAACCAGAGCCAAAACCCAAGGCATTAACTTTATTTTTTTTAACTAACAAATGTGTCTGGACCATCCCACACTGAAATTACTTGGGTCAGGTTATCACACCATGGAGTAAAAGCCTCAGTGGGTTTTGTTAGAGTTATATAACCTCAGGGAGGTGCCCCCAGTGCTTGTGTAGAGGTAGCTACACTGCCCTGAACTCATTCTGTGTACCTTACAGTGAAAGTCACCTGACCTGCTGATTCAAGGAAGATAATACAAAAATACATCAAATTCCTGCTCTAAAGTCAGTTCTTCGTAATAAGAACTACACTAGTCACTGCTTTGTTTCACAGGACCATGGTCTGGGCCTAATTGTAAGAGGCGCAGGCATTATAGAGAATGGGAAATGGAAAACGTGGGGACGGGGAAGAGCTTGAGAGCTTCCACAGATAAAGGAGAGCAACTCTTTCTTCTGTACACTCCCTCAGAGAAACTGCTGATGACACATTACTGTGGCTACTCACCTTGGCAGACAACTGGTTTCAGGTATTCTGTATCAGCAGAAGGGGCTCCATGAGGAGATGCCCGCAACAGCTCTCTCAGGACAGCCAGCCTTCTCCCACAATGACTGCACTCACTCATCAGCATCCTCTGTGGAACTAGGACGCAGCACTGAGTGCCCTCGTTCTGCCCTGTGAAGATGCTCTCCACTGCTCTGGCCAAACCCTGGAGAAATACAACACCAAAGCCCAGGGGGGCTTCCATGGAAAGGGCCAGAGACCTACCATGCTGGGCTAAAACTCAGAGGTGGGAAACGGTGGGCAAAAGACCAGAGGAATGGCATAAGAGCCCAGGTTTATAGGGGAGAAGATGTCCAGAGGGAGTGGGGTGCACTATGTGATTATCAATTCTGAGCAGCTACAGTTAGAAATGCACTAACCAGCACTAGTGAAGGTAATGACTGGCAACTGACAGCTGGCTAGGAAGTTGAGGGGCACAGAGAGACAGGGAGCCATGGCAGTGCTCCTCATCATGCCATGGGTGCAACCCATGTCATATGACAAGTGGCTTTGACCAAACAGGCAGCAGTAGGACCAAAACAGGGTCTCGTAAACAGTCACCCCACAGCTCCATCCTGGGGTTCCCAACTTGCAAACAGCAGCACTGGGTTCCTCACAACTCTATCGAGCTCCAAAGGCATGAGGTCTGGATGTGGGCAGAGAGCCTGAGCCCCAACACCAGTGCTGCCCAGAAGCCCCAGCCCAGCCGTGCTCACATGCCACTTCATGAGCCCAGCAACTTCATTAAAACTCATTGCAGGATTATTCTAACGTTGCTTATTTCTAGGTCAATAATTGACTCGACTCATGTTAACGTTTAACATAAGTATGCTACCATGTCACCCGTACCTATGTTACAATAATTATATGGTTACAAAATTCTTTTAAAATAGCTGGGAAACTAGTGACTACTGGAAAATTCAGGTACACAGATTGCTCCAAAGCTTCAGCTTTCTAAGGAAAAATCAATCTAGAGTATCAAACATGCCCACAATTTAATTAATCTCCAGTTAAAATCTTTCCTTTCTAAAAAAGATCTCTCTAACCTTATCAGAGAGAAAATAAGGAGAGTAGAGGGGGAGCAGAGAATGGAAAGGCACTGTACCATAAGCAGATTGTAAAGCTACAAACAATGGAAGAATAATCTTTTCTTTAAAAAAAAAAGGCACTGCTAACTTCTTCAAATTTTAGTAAACTTTTCAATTTTTAGCAAACTTTTCAATTAGGATTTCTTTCTGGCTATTTAAATATGCTTAAAGTAATGATTTTCTATAATTTGTCTTTTTCCTTTGGAAACATACCGTGCTATTGTCAGCTTTAAAAAAGAAGCAATTTTCTGACTTTAGAAATTGAGCAGGTCATGGAAAAATTACTACTGTGGGAACCTATAATTAAATAGAAAATGCAGCTGCACTTATGAAAAACTAAAATTAAGTTTACTCTATTAATACTTGATTCTAGAATGGTATTTGACTCTTTGGACACAGGTCTTAGCTGAAACTACTTTGCATCACAAGCTGCACACCCTCTTGCAAAAGCAGACATGATATAATCTGTACAATCACATTGCCAATTATTTGTTCATCTGATTTAGATTCAATATAGCAAGAGAGTAATATACACATGTAGTCCCTTTATTCTTCTTTTCCTAGTACTGGCACATGATTTTTGGGGAAGATTTTTTTTAAGCAATTAAAATAAATCTATGCAAATAAGTAATGTTTATTGTAAATTTAACTAAAAAATGAGATAGAGGAAGGGACTTTTGAAGAAAATTATGCAGTACATCTGACTTGAATAAAAATCTCTTCCTGGCATTTGACTAGCTGTGAAATTGAGACAGGATTCTACACAATACTGTGATACAAAATGAGGCCTGGTGTGTACATTTACAGAAGATTTATCATAGTTCCTCACTGAATATCTACGGAGTACCAGATACAGGTTTTGAATCCTAAATTAAAATTTTGAAAAGATATTCTTGGGACCTACAATGGATTTCATTAAGAATACCTAAAAAATACAAGATTAACAACAGCCTTACCAAGAAAATAATATAGAGATACATTGAGTAATAATTCATGAGGCTTGTTCTGATGTCTGAAGACAAAAAACACTTGCATGGAAATTTTAGAAGAAATACATAAAATTAACAGAAGGTCAAATCAGCCTAAAATAACAATACTAATTTTATTTAATTACAGTAATAAAAATAACAATTTTTTAAATCACTGCATGACCGGTGACGATCACCCCTAATTTTTGAGGGTAATAGTAGGTTAGATTCCACAATTTGTCCTAATTGCATGATATTACAGAAATTACCAAATACTAATGTTCTTTCCTATACAATGCAATAAACTGTAAAATTATATTTCCTTTAAATCCCCACTAATTCACTAAACTTAGAGGCTGTATTTTTCTTTCAATAAATATGAAAGAATTTTTCCATGTTCCTTTCATCAATCATTTTCACATAGTCAGCTTTGAGTGCTATCATAAAGAACACAAACCAAACCCATACATTTCATGTAAATATCTTATTTATAACATTTAAGATGCTGAAATCCTTTCTTCCTGTGCAAACTCAATTACACTATTTTTATACACTTATGTATTACATCTAATACAGCTATCTGTAACCATCAAAAGAAGAAAATGTATCAGTTATGGTAAAACAAAAAGATTTTTGAGGAAACATTATGCACAGCTTGGGAAAGATTATTTTTCTTCCCCTTTTCAGAAACTACTTATGAGTGACAGCGTTGTTGCAGAGAAAGCCCACAAACCTGTCTCATCATGTACACTGATCGAGTAAAATGTCCAGAAGAGATCCTAATAACCAGCAATATAATTATTTTGATTTCATGGTATCTAAAACTTGCTTTGTCTCAGATGTCTCTTTGGTCTGTGGCACAGGTATGTTTCTTTCACTTCGTGCCATGGAACAGGATTTCTATTTTCCAGCTGCATATATTCCATGGGGGAAAAGAAAACTGATCCATGAAGTTCCGATTTGCATAAAGCACAGAAACATCTGTCACAAGATTCTTGTTGGTGAATTGAAGCTTCAGGAGATACTGCCGTTGATTGTCTGCACTTAGTAATACTGATTTTTTTTCTGTCAATAGGAGCTTAGGGCCAGCGTATTTAAAGAGGCAGCGAAAAGAAAGAATTTGATCAGAGAAGACGTATTTTTACTACTACTTGAAATAAGAGATCAGTTAGGTGATGTTGTCTTACACAAACACTCACAAATGAGCTCTGCCCTAGGATTAGCAAATGCCCTGTTCCATGTGGTAACAGTTTGCTGCAAATACAGATCTCATAAAGGTACACTGTGATTTAATCAGCATCCTGCAGTTCCCTACAACACATAGTAGCTTTTTTTTTGTTAAACTTTACACAATGTATGATCCATGGTAGCAGGATAACTTTAGAAAGCACCCAATCTGCAGCACTGTTTTCAGTTGTGATATCAGTCTAGGGGAACAAATACAAAACCTTGTGGAAAATTTACCTGTCTCGGGTCAGAAAAATTTTTATTCAGTTCCTGTATGTTACAATGATAAACATCAGGTGGAGAAACCGATTTGTTCATACAGAATACATAAATGAAATAGAAATTCACTGAAATATAATAGCAAGCATTTAAGAGACACAATTACTACGAAACAACAACTGTTATTTCTAAATTTCTATTTCACTTAAAGTACTTCTGGTAATTTAGAAAATTCTTATTTCTGCATTACATTTTGCCCTTTTTTATTACAGACCATTTTAAAAATTTGCTACTTCTGCTGATAAAAATCTACAAAGATATTTTATGCTGGCCTTCTCTCTCAGACCACTTAGGGTCAAAAATCACTCTAACCTATGGCATGCAGTGCAAAGTGTGCTTAGCTCATGTGGTCTGTGGAGTTTAATAACCAAACTGAGAGGAAAATAAAAGTTTCTTTCACATTTACTGCCCACTTGCCTCAGAAGTAACATGAAGGCAATCGATACAGCACTATTCTGTTCTCTGCCAACAGTTCCAAGATAGCCGACTTCCTAAACTAGGTCAGCAGAGATTAATATCGCATTAGTAACATCTCATTCATCATTGTCATTGTAAAATAAAAAGACTTTAAACACTTCTTATTCAAAGTTAATCACTGTAAGATTCATGCAAGGGTTGTTTTTCCTTTTTTTTTAATTTCCTCCTTCACACATTCCTAATACCTCAATTCAATTGTAAATGTCTGGATGCAGGAAATACCTGCTCTGGTGTGCAGCACTTCAGGGCCACCAGTCCAGCCAGGATCACTGGATATTGTGAAACAAACAATTGTAAAAATAATACCAAAAAAAAAAAAAAAAAAACCCCCAAAAAAAAAAACGAAAAAAAGCTAGATATCAGAAGAGCTTTCAAGCACAAAAAATTCTTCTANCCAGCAGGAGTGATCCTTGCTCCCATGCACATATTTTTACAAAACGTTTCTCCGGCAGTGGTTCACCAGCAGGCAGTAATCAACCAAGATACTTCTTTGTAATTTTTCTGTTTCATAAATAATACAGGAGTTTACTAACAGGAAGTTTGCGGGAACCAACAGTAAACAGTCTAGCAATCCATCTGTTATTGAGGAATACAAGAAAGCTGAATCAGGTTCTCTGCAAGTGGACTATTTTTGTTGTTTGTACTAGCAAAGATGTATGGGAAATGAGCATTTAGAGTCATTATTAACATGAACTTTTGCAGACCTTCCTTGTCCCTCGCATCGCAGGTAGGTGCGGTTGGGTGTGATTTCAGCAAGGAGCTGAAGCATCTCCACGCCTCAGCAGCAATAAACCTGAATCAGTCAGTTGTACCAAATGCAAAACATTCAGGTGACTATGACAAACAGACTTTTGCTTTCTCGAAATCAATCTCAGAAAGAATGACTTCTAAATTAAAACACACACAAACTTCTGTTAGTTCCCTCCTCAGCACCAAGGCATTTATCAGGAAGAAGCTGAAGTTGGAAGGACCTGGAGTGGGAAGAAAGGAAACAAGGAAAATTAAGGTAATGATCAAGGTTGTACTGACAGGCTTTTTATGCCAGCACAAGTAAAGAGTCAAGCAAGGGTGAAAAAAAACCCTAGTATCTTTCCCGAAGACAGGCTGTTCTGCTGGCATTCATCCACCCTTGATATGTTGCTTATGAATAGAAGGCTGGAAAGCAAGTGGAGGCAGGCGTTTAAATTAGTCACTACTACTACAAAAGCAAGGTTTCTTTGCCAGCAGCAACAGGGTGTCTCACCTCCAAGATTAATTTGCAGCACTGAAAGTGTGCATCCAAGATAAAAAAGTTGCACTGTCAAATAAATGAGAGTTAGAAGCCGCAGTATGGGATTATATCCTGTGCTAACTAGGAATAATTTCATTTTAACAAGCTAACAAATTCAGCTTGTTCACAACACGTCTGAATATAACACACAGCACTTGGTTTAGAACAGACAATGAATACACTAAAAACAAAACCTACTAAAAAGATGTAGGAAGCTGTCAAGAAACACAAGTGACAACCAGGCAGGATATCAGGTAAAACTGTGTGTTTAATAAATAACACATTGCCCATCAATAAGAAGAGTTTTCAGTAGCACACGCTTGACATCATACTTTTAATCTTCACAAAGTCTTTGCGACAGCAGTGTAAGGATGTTTTGTGTGCAGCCGAACCCTTGCAGGTCGGCAGTCCAGTGCTGTTAACAACACATAGTAGCTGGTGCTGCGTTTGCTGGGGCGATGTGGGGGGAATTGCTAGTCCCAAAAGGCGTCGAGCCGCCTGACAAGGCTGCCATCTTCTGGCATCCCGTTTTAAACCAGCCCTGGCCGGCGGAGGAGGCAAAAATGCCGTTCTTTGGAACAAGCAGATTTCAGGGGTGGGGTATGAGGAATCAGAGCGGAGCAAGCTTCCCCTCTTGCATCCCCCCCGCCCCGCCAAGTCCGCTTTAGCACTGCGAAATGGAGGAGTTGGCACACGCGTCCCTCTGGTTTCACATGCCTGAGCGCCAGGCAGCAAAGCCCTCAAGCACCAACACTTCCTCAAGTAATTATCTCGCAAACAGCAAAAGGAGAACCGAAGTTTAGACCTCATAGCGGCCTGCCAATACCCGAAGGGGCCACAGGAAAGCTGGGGAGGGGCTGTTTGCAGGGCATGGAGCGACAGCACCAGGGGCAATGGTTTGAAACTAGAGCAGGGCAGGGTTAGGGGAGACAGGAGGAAGAAGTTCTTCCTCATGAGGGTGGTGAGGCACTGGAACAGGTTAAAACATTCAAGGCCGGGCTTGATGAGGTCCTGAGCAACCTGATGTAGTGCAGAATGTCCTTGCTTACTGAAAGGCTTGTACTTAAATAGCCTTGGAATGTCCCTTTCAACTCAATGATTCCATTATTGTAAGTGCCCAGGGAGTGAGAGACACCCCCTGGGATTGCGGTTGAGGGGTTTGCCCCCTGACACACTGACGGGTGAGCGGCCGAGACTGAGGGTCGGAGATATTTGAAAGCCCCGGGGGAAAACCGCAGGAGCCACAACATTCAGTGTCGGAGGACCCAGAGGGACCCCCAAAGCGAAGCCCCTCGCCGCCGCCAGCCCGAGATACCGCCGCTCTCCCGAAGGGGTTTGCTGCCCCCTGCCGGCCGGCCGTGAGCACTGCGGGCCGCCGTTACCTCTGGGCTAGACGGCCGTTAGCTGATCACACGATGGCCGTTACCCGCCCCGTGGAGGTTGCGCTGCTCTCTCAGCGAGCGGGGCGCGGGCAGGCCCGTTGCTGGCCAACATGGCTTTTCAAAGACTCAAGGCCTGCAGCCACCCGCTGTGGCCTCTGGTACTCACACAGCACAGAAAAGTTCTGCAGAGCAGCCTCAGAATCATGGGGTTGGAAGTGGCTTTCAAAGGCAATCCAGTCCAACCCCCTGCAGTAAGCAAGGATATTCTGCACTTAGATCAGGTTGCTCAGAGCCTCAGCAAGCCCGGCATTGAGTGTCTCCAAGGATGGGGCTTCCACCTCCTCTCTTGGGCAACCTGTTCCAGTGCCTCACCACCCTCATAAGGAAGAACTTCTTCCTCCTGTCTCACCTAACCCTGCCCTGCTCTAGTTTCAAACCATTGCCCCTGGTGCTGTCACTCTGTGCCTCTCCCCAGCTTTCCTGTAGTCCCTTCAGGTACTGGGAAGCTGCTCTGACAAACTTCACATGCAACCTCTCCAGTCCCTCCAGATTTACTTCAATTTGGATAAGAAAAATCAGGATGGTAAGTCAAGGTTTTACTGTCTGTATAATACTGTTGTGACACTCACACTGGCAAACATTTTTATAAGACAACATTGAACCCTCAGCACTCTAGGAGTTCTGTCAATTTCATTATTAATCCTCAAGGAAGTAAAAGATGTTACCTAACAACTGTGCAATATAGTTAAGAATTCAAGCCGATTACAGGCAGAGTTGCCAAAAAAAAAAAAGACTAAGCTTTTGATGCTTTTATACCCAAGCTGATGGAAAAGGCTAGAAATCCTTTTTTATTATTATTTTTGAAACACCAGTATCTGAATCTGTATATCAAAGACTTCACAGAACATGTCTTTTCCTTGCATAAAGACACCAGAAGTCAATCACATAGCACTGCCACCCTACTGCAGGTTTCCCTTGGGCAGTTTAAATAGCGTCTGGATAATCTTGGGTAAACCATGAACTCTAAGAACTCTAATGTTTAAAAGCAAACAGAAAATGTAACAAAGTTATCTAAAACATGTTAAAATCGAGATATTCAAGAATCACATTTAAGAATTATCTGAAGAATTAGTAAACACTTGCAATCAATAGATGAGCAAAATCGATTTTCCCAGCTTCTGATCATTCTTGATTCCTAAAGGCACCAAGAACTGTTTAATGCTTCTGTATCCCTTGTAAAATGAAGATCAGAACTGATTTACATGGTCCCAGAGGTAGCCACACCTTAATCCTGTCCACTGACCCCCCAGGTTTTGGGAGATTTCTGCTGTCACATGCTGAGTATTTGTCCAAAGCAGTTAAGTCCTCTGTGGCAGACAGCGTGTGGGGAGAGACTTACCAAAGAAGGCCCCCATGACCTGGAGATGAGCTCTTCCTTGCTTCACTTTTGTCTACTTGTCACAGCATCTCTGAGGTCAGCTATTCCCTGTCAGCTTTTCCCAAATCTCTTTGCTAGAGATTTAAAAAATTTTAAAAATTTAAAAATTTTAAGACATCCGAGAGACAGTCAGAGAAAAGCAAACTGGGAAGGGCAAACTATATGCATACTTGCTGATGGAACCTACATGTTATTCAGGAAGTGAAACATATTGCTTCTAGTCTGGTTACTCACAAAAAGCGCTGGTGTGAATATACTCAGTGTACATGCCTACATGTTCTTTACTGTCAGATAATGACAAATATAACTAGTATTAGAGATGCTGAGAACCAATGTGTATTGATGCCATCAGCGGTATAGCTCTAAAATAGAAAAAATAATGTTGAAAATCCAAAGCCATCTACACAGGGGATGTGTAGATGTGTACACAGAGCTTAGTGTTTGAAGAGAAACATCATGTTTTATTAGTGACAAAAAAACCCAGGCACATTCCTAAAGAACAGACTTAGGTCATAAATGTAATATCTCTATTTGTGGTCTCTATAATGCAGTTAAAGAGAGGGTTAAGGACCTACAGTGTGTACAGTGTGCCCAGAATGCACATATCTACTATCAACATTACGTATCAAAGCCTATGTGTTCTGGAATAAAGAAATAATTACCTGGAAAACAATAGCAATAATTTTAAGTCATACTCTAAGCAATGTTTAAAATTCATGTTGATTTAAAGTGTTCAGACATTTCCAATACAGCAGTTCCTCAGAGTTCAATGGACTCTCAGAGTTACAAAGAAAAAAAATTTTAGCCAGATCTTCACAACTCTTAGTTTTCCTAAAGGCCATCATGAGATAGTCAGAATTTGAGATGTTTTCCCTAGAGACTTTTTTTTGCTGCACTAGCTCTCTGAATATGTTTTTCCTGTCTTTGGTCAGTTTTGATTCTCATGCTCTCTCATTACATGCAATAATACATCTTCTATTGCATGATGTTCCCAAAGTCACAGCTCGAAACAAGAGTGCTCAGCTTTCTTTTGCCGTCCTTTTTGGTTTTGAGATTTGGGGGTTTTTTTTAATTCCCCCTTCTAGAGTTGCAGACATGTTTATCAAAAGTTCTTTCTTGAAACATTTCTGGTTTACACCTTTGTCACATCTTCTTTGTCCACAGGAGAGCAGCAATACCTACATTTTATTTCTCAGTGCTGCCCCTCTGCAGACCCTTTTTGTTGTGTTCTCAATTCTTACCACCTGCTACTCCTCAAACTTCTGTGAAGTAGCACATGTTCATCGTTGGAGATGGGATGCTCCTACAGGTAACGATGTGCATCTTTGCAAAATGAAAAGTGTCAGTAGAAGTATAATCACAAAGGAATAGCAAACACATTCTTACACATGAGAAATGAATCCTCACACTTCTCTATCATTCACCCTAAAACAGAAGCAGATCAAAAAATCAGTTGCAATGTGCAACATGCAGACTATGGCTGGGCTCCATCTCATCTGACTTCATGTAACCACAACACAGACGTATCTATCACAACCAGTCATAATTTATTTCTTAGCTGCCAGAGGAGCAAATCCAATTCAACTTGCCCTGGACTCACACAGAGAAATCTCTAGGATGCAGGTTTGCATAAGTCTCTCCCATCACCTGTGGCAGGAGGGCAGGTACCTACAGCAGAGACATTGCCCATGCCAGCTACTTATCTCTGTCCCTGCCCCACTGTGTCACCCACACAAGATCATATCCTGAGAATCTGGCTGCAGAAAGGGTGAGGTTGGTGAGGCACTGGAACAAGTTGCCCAATGAGGTGGTGCCTGGAAACATTAAAGGCCAGGCCTGCCGAGGCTCTGAGAAACCTGATCTAGTGCAGGATCACTGCAGGGGTGTGGACAAGATGGAAGGTCGCTTCCAACCCTATGATTCTATGTGACCAGGCTGAGAGCTCTGCACAAAACTGCCGTCTGACTGCAGGGGGAGGCACAGCCCCGCGCCGCCGTGCGCGCTTCCGCCGCCAGAGGGCAGGGCAGGCAGGGCCTCGGCGGAACCGGTAAGCTTGCCTTCAGAGGGGCCGTCTCCCCGTCAACCTGGAGTTAACGGCTGAATTACACCAGAACAATGTGCCACGTGCAAGAGATCTGTGGAAGTATAGGGGGGCGGGAGGGCTCCTCTGAATGAGCTCTTTAGGGTCTGCAGGAAAGAAGTGAAGAGATGAAAATGAGTGGACAAGCAGGTGTGCTGCAGCTGTAAATGAGAGAAAAGATGCACATGATGATGAATCAAAGCTCTGCTGAGACATCTCTACTGTGCCTCTCGAAGAACCTAGTTACAAGGGTAGGCATGTGTTCTGCAGCACAGATGGGCAGCATTCAGCATGATTAAGGCTGAAATGGTTGCACCTGAACTATGGACTAGGTGGCCTTTGAAGGTCCCTTCCAACCTCATGATTCCATGTGTTTTTGGGATTTCAGTCAAGATGTAGATTTCACAAGATGCCATTCATCCTGTTCATCCCTTGTGATTCTTGGAAGTTCCTGACTTTTCAAGAAATATATCGAAAAAATTAAGAGCACTGCAGTTTTAAACAAGTCAGCTTCATCACCTGCAATCCAAATCCCTCTTTTTAAATACATACATGGAATTTTAAGTATATAATTTTCTCAGTGCTGCAACATAAAAAGTACACAAAACATTTGTTCCTGATTTCAATATTAAAGCTGCGTTCGTTCAAGGATGTAGCAATAATGTATAAGCCTCAATAGCTATAAGTGAACTGCAATAAGCAATTTTCCTCACAATACATTTAATTAAAGTTTCAAAGATTTTAATTTTAAAAGACAAATTACTCTCCTGTTTCTTTCATAATATAGATTAGAAAAGTTCTTTGCAGGGTTTGATGGGACTATCTACAAGAAAGCATTAGAAACTTATTTCCAGTCTCCTTCCCTTCCCAGTTCAGTTATCAAATGAGTTTCCTTTACTGGTGCTCAACCTACTGCAAAGACTAGGAAGTGTGTATTTTCAGCATGAAAACTATCAACATGGATTTAAAATTTGTGTGGGTACCAAAATAATAAGGTTCATGATAATTTGAGGCAAACTGGAAAACGGAAACTAGACTCATCTAACCTCCCAATCATCTCACCAAGTAAATGTTTCCAAGCTCACTCATGCTACTGAGACCAGAGGAAACAAGTCTACATGGCACATGCTGTTAACCATCTCAACTCAGTTTAGTCCTATAATCAAGCAGACCATCAGGTAATGGTTAAACAGATTTTTTTATACCTCACATTTTCTTTCCCTGTGGATGTCCTCAACAGAAGGGACTAAAAGTACTCCTGCTCTCTCTTTAGTGTCTTCAGCACTCAGGCTGAAGACAGAGTAAGAGAGAACCCAACCACGGGATGTAACACACATTCCTCAACAGGAAACTGCTCCTGTTGGGAGATTTCAGAACAGTCACAGATATCCACTACTTTCTTTGGGCTATATTTTTCCAGAGTCATCATAAGTGGTGTTTTGCATATTAGGTTGAAATTTCTTGAGAAGTTATACACTTTACAAAAGGCCAAGTTAGTTGTCAGTGTTATTGACATACAGTCTCATTTACAAGTTGTAATAAATTTTGTATTATTTTTCTGTCAGCAAAAAGCAGCCAGAATGCATGGAATTTGGCTATGCTGATAAAAGTAGCAAGCATTTGCTTTATGGTCCTTTTTTGGAAAGGATAAAATTTACAGGGGAAAAGGTGGAGTTAAATCCACAAACTGTGGCAGGTTTGGCTCTCTCCCTTTTAATTATCTGTATTGTAGGAATGTGGCTATCACCAAATTAAGGAATTCTGAAACCAAGGGGTGCAGTTGCTGGATTTTCTATACTGATCTCTAAATGCAGCACTGACACACCAGAAGAGAGGTGAAAAGCAGCAACATACTGCAATCTATAAGCAAGAACTTTAAAAGCACTGAGATCTTTGACAGCTGCATGATAACAGTCACTGACAAACACAATGTGCAAAGAAAATACATTCCTTTCTTCCTTAAAGTAACCCCCTAGACTTTTTCACACTTTCCACCAGTAGGAATTCTGCAGATATTAGGGCAGGGTAAGAATTGACAAAAGACATACAAATATATGGTAGGTGGTTTTTCTTTTTCTACTTGGAGTTAACAAAAAGTCTTCCATTATAAGACATCATAAAGCTATTTCAGAGATAATCCTCTATCAATAAAAAGTTGACCCTATTTATTGGAAGTCTGGAAAGTACACCGTCAAATTTGTAGCCATATAAAAAAACACGTTAGAAACACATTAAACTAGTATGAATGTTTACACAATTTCAAAACATTCCATCAAGGACTGTTGCTATTAAACAAATCAGCCTGTCCCAGAGTGTTTGGAACCCAAAGACTGAAACAGTAAGTACCAAGGAGTATAATTTTGCTTCAAGCATTTTTTTTAAATGCTCTTCACTGGCAATAAAAGGTCCAGTAAAAAAGAGAGTGACAAAGGAATTTCATGAGTGAGTAACAAGTGTGATGTAGGCAGAGGGCTGAATGTTTGCAGGGCTAGATCCTAAGCAGGAGTGGTACTGGTTGTCATGTCAACTGGGGACTGTGATTGTGATTTGTGTATAAATTTTCAGTAGCCCTTTAAAGGGCATTTTAGGCATTCAGGATAGGGATCTGATGGAGAATCTTAACTCCAGTGAAGTCAATATCAAAAATCCTTTAAAGCATACAAAGCAACCTACTTCAGTTTCATATAAAGAGACTCTACTAAATTGCTTGCATAGTACAGCCAAAATATGTACTAATAGGTGACGAATTCTTCTCCTTTTTTGGCTTAGTCCCTTCTGAGTAGCATAGCAACTCAAAACTGGCCCATGTCAGCTCACAACCAGTGCTTCTCCTTTCTACATGACACCATTATGTATCCCCTAACTGTAGGACATAAAATCCCTCAACACAAGACTGAAGATCAGAACTGCTTTGGTAACTGTCTCTCACACAGTGTTCCTTTTCCCCCTAATTAAGGCAGCAGGAAAGCTTTCTTTTCTCCAGACCACTGGAGCCTGAAAGTCGTCCGGGATGCTTTTTTCATCTCTACTGCAGAATCAGCTTTTTTACAAGGAAAATATGCTACTAGTTCCATTAATGATAAACTAGTCAGAAGAGACTCATCTTCTCTAAGTGTTATTGTTAGATTTATGAAGTACAGGCTTTAAAAACCTGACGATCTATGCTGCCACTTTAGCTACTATCCGAGATTCAACATACACCAGAAGGTCAAGAGAGAGAACAAAAAACTGTTGTCTTTAGAGGGGTCTTCATCAATCATAATCACAAACTGCATAGCAGAATTTTTTTTGTCATCACAGTGCAATCCAGAAGGAACTGAGAGAATCATGCACTGTATCCATTGCTGTTACCATCTTACATAATTTTTTCCAGCTCTCCACAACTGTGTTCTGCAGAGCACAGGAGTCCCATCCAGTTGAGTTCTATAAATATATGGGTAGTATGAATGAGTCTCAGGCTTAGGTGTGGAAAACTCTTTGCATTTGCACCCGGAGAAAAAATTATGAAAATATGAGAAAGACAATTAATTTATTGTCTGTGATACCCTTCACTGAGTTCTCTTCACTCCTATTGGCACAAACATTAAAGCCTCCTATAGTAATTTGCAAAGGTAAGTGCCAGTGTATATGAAATAAATAAGTGCCTTATAATGGTCTGATTAATGCATGCTTTTATATTTTTAAAGGCCTGTGTGGAGCTCATGCAAGGCTGTAATTCTTGTGGATACTTAAGAGTAACTGCAGAGGAGCTGGCATTTGGAGAGTGTGCAGGCCACAGGAGTCCACCTAGTTCTAAAACCATGGCAGAGACTGCAAACACCATGAGTTTACAAGACAAACCAAAATCTTCTCTTCCCCATGGGATTTTCAGAGCATACCTTTAGCCTCAAAGTCTGCATGAAGGACTAATCCTGGTTGTACATGACTTTTCCCAAGAAGTAAATTTCTTCCTTTCTGAAGCATCTGTCATACCTTTAAAAAAGGAAAAGTGGGGAAGGATGACATTTCCACCATTCCAGAGAGAAAAACCATGACAAGAGTCCCACTGACTGTTGCAGCCACAGTCACAAGTCTCAGGACTGTGATACAAGCAGGAGGAACCAGCATTCTAACTACAGAGGACCAAAAAAGGAGCCTTTTGAAGTAACTCACTATGTAGGATTTAAAAAGGAACTTGCACAGCTAGCTAAGTTCTTTGGAGCACTCACGATTTCTTCTGTCTGCATCTCTGCTTTGGAAATGTGAGCCAGCATCACAGCATGTGGGCAGATGACTCTGGACAGATTTCTCATGACACATCCCTGCAATCCATCCACAGCTCAGCAGTTTCCTTGGACGTTATCCCACTGAAACAGGGCACAACAGAGAAGACTGAACTGTGTTCCAGATAACAAACTCCAGACTGTACACAAACTGCTCTTGTGGCATAGATATTCCAAGAGTCAAGGCCACCAACAAAACAGGGGAAAGACAGACTGCTTGTTGTCTTGTTTTTGATATGGAAGATACAAATCAGATTAAACATGTTCCTGTGCTGTTTAAGTTAGTTGTGGAACAGTGTTAGAAATGCTGCTCAATGTCCATGTAAGAATTTCCATCATGGAGATATTTGACATCGGATCATAACTTAGGGACATTTTCTATTTATTTTTTCTCTTTAGTAGAGACACAGTGAAATAGGGTGAGTCCATGGGTCTTTAATACTCCATACAGGTTATTTCAGATCTCACTGACATCTGGTGAGCATAACAACCTCCACCTTTCCAACACAGGATCTCCAAGTGGTGGTACAGCCACATACAGTCTCCAGCCTTGCAGGTATAAAAGGAGCCACAGTAGCTGGTGCGATTCCAGACCTGAGTTCAGCTCAAGTCTTCACTTGAGCCTGCTCCATCTGCCTTCGCAGCAAAGATGAATGCATCTTGTGCAGTGTGAATGAAATCAAACAGGCATGTGCAAGAACTAAAACTAATACTACTCAATACTTCAGTTCTAAGCCATTTAAAATGCAGTGTTTTAATTTAAACTTGCAACATAAATAAAATGTCAGCTAATGTCACTAAAAGATAAAAAAATTTGATTTACATAACTTGAAAAATCTCAAGCACTTAAAAGCCGTAAAATGCAAATTAAAGATATCAGTTTTCACAAAAGCACAACATTTTCAAAAGCTATAAAAAACACATATTTCTTTACAATGCTATGGTGTTTGCACACAAATTTATCAAAACTCAACACTACATACTTTGTTTGCTGTGAAACACTTTCTCAAGAAGCAGGAATTATCAGTACTTTGTGAAAAATCATCACTCAGAAGATATCACACCTCTAAAAGTAATTTGCTAAATCCACTGGTCAGACTTGAGGTTGTAAGTCAACAGTAATGGTCTTG
Organism: Turnix velox; assembly: GCA_013400935.1. Taxonomy (NCBI): domain Eukaryota; kingdom Metazoa; phylum Chordata; class Aves; order Charadriiformes; family Turnicidae; genus Turnix; species Turnix velox. The sequence continues at coordinate 136,040 of VZTY01027246.1, read as the reverse complement.
TGTCTGAAGGGTATGTTTAAGCTGCATAAAATTAGAGGTCTTACACTTGATCTCCTTTGTTTGTTTCCTGTAAGTGACACAATAGGGACCACACTGGCACTTTAATATGTATAATTGTTTTGGAATTATGAATGTACCCTAACTTGGTTCCAATTCAAAACTGTTTTGGAATTTGTTTCGGCTTTCCCTTTTGACCCCCAAAAGAGCAAGATATTTCCTCTTTACACGTAGCTGCCAAGACCCAAATGTGTAGTTTCTGTTTCCCTGGTAACACTCAGTGAGGTCATAAATTTACTAAGTGGTACAGGGTGACACCATGCTCTGTGCAGCTGTGAAAATTCTGGAAGATAACAGCTAGCTGGAGCTCTGCCTGGCTGCCAACACTATTCTCCTTCTCTGCCTGCCCAGCTCTACAGACACTCTCTGGATCAAATTGGATATTTTCCCAGTAAGCCTGAAATATTGGCAACAGTGGTGAAAGGTATACAAGCATCTGCTCTTATTTCTAGTGTTCAGTCTTGAGTGTTTTGTGAGCTGAGTATGCTGAGCATTGCTTTCTAAGCAAGGTTTGTGTCTGCAATGACACTGAGGTTTTTTATTTGTCACCAATATAGCTGTTAATTTGCCCAGAACTAGCAGTAAGCCCTTCATCCACATCCACTGCTGTTACTAACAGAGACTAGTGAGCTTCTCTGAAGGTCCATACTCAGCAGAGTTTGGCAGGTGGTCCTCGATCACCCTGGCTTGCTCTGTCATACAGGAATACACTGGGAAATGGAAGACCAAAGAGATCAAGATTAACCCCTTAATTTCTTACCTGGAGAATTACATCCAGTAAACATGCATAATCCCAGCCGAATCCAAATACACACACATACTACTCCACTGCAGTTTTCACTCTATTTCACAACATTCACCTGCAAACATTCTAGCATATAATATGAGAGGGGATAAAAAGCTCTCCTGTTAAATCGAGGGGATAAAAGGAAAAAATCACATTTTTAAAAGTCTGTTGTTTGTGTTTTGCAGCCACTTTCTTCTTTGTGTATACAGGCAAGAAGAATGATGTTCCAGTTCTCAGATATGGCTCACAACTACACTGAAAGAAGAACAGGTCTGCATATTATTCTTCCATACTAAGCAAAAAACTGTTTGTTCTAATTCAGGTCCTTTTTTTTTGAGGAAGGCAAGAAGAGAAGAAAGAAAGTCAGGTGTATTACAGAGTCATCAGTGTAATCTGAATCTGATTTACTAATAATTTCAAAGCAAGATCTTCCTTGACATAGTCCCTTATCATATATCAACTGGATAGTCTGAAGACAGAATGGAAATAGAAAGAGTACATTAAAAACTCAGGAGGCAGCTGGACAAACATTTCCCCAGAGACTGAGATCATCAGCATTCTTCAGAAACAACTCGTCTCTAGTTTTGTGCCTGCTGCATATTTGTGATATTCTAGAATGAGGAAACATCCATGGTGCTCCAAATTGAAGTGTCATGTGGCTCAAAAACCATAACCAATTCAGCTCAGGTGTCTGTCCATAACTGTGTTATCGCTGAGACTCAGGACTTTAATGTGGGACACCAGTGTTTGGATAACTGTCCCTGATGGCATTTTCCCAGTCAATGCAGGTTACAACACAGAACCCATCACCCATCACTGTGCTCAGGACAGAAGTTTTACTGGTGATCCCAGTTCAGTCAGACCACGAAAGTTACATGAAAAAGAATGAGATGTATATGGTAACTATATAAGATAACTAGAGCTTTTCCCTCTTCATTTCACTGTTCAGATCCAGTGCTGACAAGTGACAGCAGACTCCTATCATAGGGGATGTTTCAGGAAAGGTCAAACTGCTCCTGCTGAGAAACAATATTCTTATCTACACTGACTATTCCTTTAAGTTTGTGTAAACCTTTTTGGAAAAGCCCTATTTTGCCTTCTCCTTCTTCCCCCTCAAGTCACCAATCCCAACTCACCTTGGGATTTCATCAGCACTAAAAATTGATGACATGAAATTACTTTCAGAGTTAAGATCCCTGGAATTTCCCCCTTGTTATTATTTACATGGCTTTAGCCTTGAGCTAAAGTCTTACATGAAACAAAAAAATCCCCACAAAACCCAAAGTCCCTAGACAAATAAGGGGAATTCAGAGCACAGCAATGAAGTCTACATTACTCTCTAAAAAAGATGCCTAGAAAGAATATTACTGCTAAAAAAGCAATCATCTTCACTACTAGTGCACAGAAAGGGAAAGAAAGCCCTGGGCTGAAGCTAGTACAATGCTAATTTTTTTTTTTTCTATTATTAAATCATAAAACCTTTGAAATAATTAAGAAGCTGAACTGGGCAGGCGAGGCAAATTATTCAGGAAAGCATACTATGTGAGAAGAAATCTATCCTAAACATTGGCATGGAATACAAGGAACTGGTCAGCTTCAGTCTCACTGGGGATATGGAAGTATTGTTGGTATTTTAGTGTTTCCAGTATTAATGGCTAATGGACACCTGTAACCAGAAAGTAATTAAGATTTAAAGGGCTCATCCTTAAAACCTTGATAGCTTACAAAATAAAATTCAGAGTACCTACACCTTAGGCCCAAGAGTCAAAGAAATATATAATGATTTAATTTAAGAAAAGGTGAATTGTATCTTCTAGTAGAGCATTAAGAGTCACAAAGCATTAAGTGCATCACCATGTTAGGCTTAGAATTGAGCAAAGGAGTATTTTAACTTCAAGTGTCCTTACCATAACTGGTATTTTCCAAGATAATTGTCAAGTTAATCTTTAACTGCCTGACACTGGTGACATTGGAATGCAAGAATAAGGGGTCATATAACATTTAAAAGCTCACAAAAGCATATTAGTTGTAGTACAAGATGTGTAAGCAATGCATAGGATCTAAAGACACATATATGTATTTTATCTTTTAAAGATGATACTGGCATACTGGCATCCATTGGGTATACAGTTAACCTCTTTTGTATGGATACACACGTGTATTCAACAACTTTAAAAGCTTCAAAGCTCTGATCTTACAAGAAACCCCAGGTCCTGCTGATATATAGATCAATAGCCAAGTTCATACAGACAGGGAGGGGGAGGTTCTACATCCTTCAGTGATCTACAGAGAAGAAAGGACCATTGCTGTAAATCTCATTCATACTCTCTCACTCGCAATTCATATGGCTTTGTCCAGGAGCAACTCAAGCACATTGTTATGTTTTGACCTCAAAAAAGACTCACAACTATAATGCCGATCCACTCATGAGCTCACACAGCAAATGAGAGAGCTCATGATGCAGTCACAACAAAATGCTGACTAAAGACAGCACAATTTCTAACACAAACATTCTTTCTTTATTTTGCTTTATCTTTAAACAACCAAAAAGGACAATACAGTTATTCTCATTTGTGTCTGGGAAACTTAATTTTGTAAATTAACAAGTAACAACTGAGTTGCAATGGGAGCCTATACCACAAAAGAATAGATTGCTTTTATAAGGTGATATTACATATACATATTCCGTTTGCATTTGAAGCCACAAGAACATTAAGATGAATTTATATTTATAGATCTGCACATACTTGCATGTGTACTGTTATGCACATTACCAGATATGGATTTCTTTAAAACTCTCTGCTCTTACTCTGAATCCTTAGGAGAGGAGAAGGAGGAAGATCTATTTGCACAGGCGAGAAGCTATTAGCTTTTGTCCGCTCTAGTATCATTCAGACCCCAGAAGAGACACCCAAAAATTTTAAATAGGTCAAGTTGGTAAAGACATAAATTAAAGGAGGGCATTGTTGCAACTTGGGGAAAGAGTGGTTTTCACCACTAGTTGTCATGAACTTCCAGCCTTAGGATTCTTTCATTTCATTTTTAGGTGTTGCTATACATTTTACGTGGGGTTCTTGCCCTTCCTTCATGCCTGCCACTATAAATTGGGATTTATTCCACTCAGGCTAAACCAGGGAGAAGAAATTCAGGCCTTCCATTTGTTTTTCATGAAGAACAGCATTTACTCTTTTATGATGATATAGCAATTTCAGAATTTAACTTCATCAGCTCCTTCACCTTCTTCAAATCATATTTGGCACAATTACCAAAAGGAAATTCTAAAAAGAACAGCAGCAATAACAACTAAATTTTGAACTTGCCTCTTCTGATTAGGAAAATGTCTTCTAGTTGTCAGTTGCTAGGAGTGTCATGCTGATTTAATACTTCTCTTACCTGGAGACCTGAAAAAGTCATATACATGACAAAACATATACCACAGACACTTCTGGCATTGAGAAGCTGAACCGACTGCAGGCAGAACTAACACCAGTACTTTTAAATGCAAAAAGTAAACTCTCAGAACTGATAGCAATATTATGCATCAAGAACATGACTGTGCTGAATTGGATGCAGTCATGATCTTAAGGCTGTTTTGAAACAGTGGAGTTTTTGTAGAAGAAGCAATGTAATTCATTTCTGGTTTCCATTTTATCTTATTTGTAATTGACATGGCTTCACTCAAAATGATCACATATTACTGTGATAAATCTCTAAGTGGTGGCTAAATGAAAGAAATAGATCATATATTCATTATCGGCCCCTGTATAAAAACTTGCTTTATTTTTAGGTTGATGGTACTCCTGTACCAAGAGGTTATTTAAGATAATGACTAGGACTTCTGAGCAACCATATATTCATGTTCTGAAAGAAAAAAGGAAAAATAGGAGAGCAAAAGATTGCAAAGTGATAGCTTTGATCACTTTGTCAGAAATTTGACTTAAATAAATTCTTAACTTTAATATTAAAAATCCTTATCACACACACACAAAACATCTTACTAGAGACACATCTATTAACAGCATCCAATGTCCTGCAGAGGCATGTTTCAACCTTAACTTTCACATACAAAGAGGATGATGAGGAAACAAGCTAATGGAAGAGAAGCAACAGATACACTTAGTGTTCCCTTTACTGAAATAAAGCCTACCTTATTTGTAGCTTTTGGCTTTCCGCCCTTCCTGCTAAGCTGATTGAATCTTCAGGAAATGATGCCTGAGGGAGGTTTACAGCCAGTTCTGTTGAGGAACGGAAGATTCCCGGGAGGGTGATGCAAAGCTGAAATGATGGGTAAGTTAGGAGGCATTGCAGATATAGATAGGAAGAACAAATCAGTTTCAGCTAAACACATGCAAAATGCTCGAGCCTGAAAGCACATTTAGAAACTATCAGCATGGAAAGATGACTGCTTCAGCGGAAACAACCCATCAGGGACAAGCAGCCACTTTAGGACTTTATAATCAATGATTCCCAACTGCTGCACATTCTTCTTGGTAGCATTATTCACTTAGTTGCCCATATGCCTCATCATAATGGTTGTCTTTTGGCCTTATAGCTGGGCACCAGCAGGCTCCAGTTTCATTTTCTGGTTTACTTAGATTCATAAGGCAGTAGCTTTCCAGCAGCATGACATATGTAGCCTACAGACATATACTTTTAACACATGCTGCATTTTGCCCTTCATACAGTTCCTATTAAGTCAACACAAAATGAGGAGACTGGGACTGCTCTGTCCTCTAAGCAGTTGGTACATCCAGGAGCAAGAACAGAAAATCTCTCCCTTTTTCAAGCCTCAAGGATTAGGAACAATAAGGATTAAACATTGCCATATGTCTAACCAGGCTCTCGTGCGGAGTGTTCTTGCCTTGACTTTCCCTTGTAAATTTCTTTCTTTTAACTTATTCTCTTCTTTCAAATATAGGAGTACTTTTGTAACGCTTTGACATGGATTAATCCTAGTCAGCAACTAACCACCACATAGCTTCTCACTCAATCCTCCCCAGTGTGATGATGGAGAGAAACAGAAGAGTAAACATGAGAAAGCTTGTGAATTGAGATGAATATTTAATAAACAAAAGCTTTGCATTGCATGCAAGCAATGGAAAACAAGGAATTAATTCACCATTTACCACTGGCAGAGAGGTGTTCGATCATCTGTAGGAAGCAGGGCTCCATTACACATAATGGTGATTTGAGAAGACAAAGTGCACTAACTGTGACCACCCCTCCTTTTTCCTCCGTCTTTCCCCAGCTTTATATGCTGACTATGACATCATACAGAATATAGAATCATAGAATAGTTTGGGCTGGAAGGGACCTTAAAGATCATCGAGTTCCAACCCCCCTGCCATAGGCGGGGACACCTCCCACTAGATCAGGCTGCTCAGTGTCTTGTCCAGCTTGGTCTTGAACACCTCCATATCTCACTCATATCTCTTTTGTCAGCTGGGGGCAGTTGTCCCAGCTGCTGTGTCCCCCCAGCTTTTTGTGCATTCCCAGCCTACTCTCTGGTGGGCTGGGGTGAGAAGCAGAAAAGGCCTGTGTAAGCATTGCACAGCAGCAATTAAAACATCACTGTATTATTAATGCTATATTCAGTACAAATCGAAAGCATAGACCCACAGAAGCTACTATAAAGAAAATTAACTCTACCTCAGCCAACATCAGTACAAACTCATTCTGAATAAATCCTCAATGACAATCAAATCACACTGCTATTGAGCCCATGAGACTTACCAGAAGGCAAAGTACAGATGTTATCCTTACATGAGCTTTTCCTAATTTTACACATTTAATTGACAATTGAATCAGAGCAGCATTTTTACTGCAGACCAAGACCACTGAGTGTTCTACCTGGCTAGCTAAAGAGATTTTATACATTTGGATGTGAAAAAACTCTTTGTTACTTCTCCAATGAGTTCTGAGACAAGCTCCTAATCCCACCATCTAATATTTACTGCATTCTTAGCTTCAGGCTAAGTAACTGTAAAGACCTCCAGTTTATAGAAGTAAGAAGTGAGAATGAGTAGTAGAAATGAGACTTTAACCTTTTTCTCACTGATAGGTAACCACACAATAGAATCTGCTGCATGAAAACACAGATGACCTAGTAAGTCATTATCATGTACTGGAAGATTTAAAATACAGCTGTTGTTTCCTGAAACAGCAGGTCACAAAGCATTACTTTGGGCATTAAGTGGCGCCCAAGCAACTTGATTTTCATGCTGCAGTTTGTCCCAAAATACTTCACGCTCCTGGAGTCCATTCTTACCTATGTATAGCCTGCATGTGGAAGGGAAAATTAGGGATAATAGATTGCTCTGAAAAAAAGCTTTTGAAGAAAAGAGTTACTCTCCTATCTCTTCATCTTCTGTACAAAGGAGTACACTATTTCATCATAAGATGCAGTTTCACTCCTAACAGTGCAGTATGCATTGGCTAGCAGTACTTACGAGAGTCAGTCTTAGCAAAAGGGGAGAAAAAAAAGAGGCTTTCTTTTTTAGCAATTTCAGAACAAAAAATCCAGTCTGACTTTACAGTTGTAAAACTGGAAAACAGTTAATGAAAGTCTGCTCTCATCAGGAGATCAGAATCTCCTCTTGATGAGCTGAAGCCCTCTAACTACTGATGACAAGTAGCTCTCCTACTTTTTCCAGTGTCTCTTGGCACTCTCTGCTTCCCATTTGAGCCTGGGATTAATGCCAGATTGTTTCTGAAGCTTTCAGCCCTGCAGACCATTTATCAAACCACTAAACCAGAGTATGACCACAGCGCAGAGAAGCGAGGTAAATTTAGCCCTGCTTCTCCATCTGGATTCCTCTGTGATATCCAGTGCATTTAATTTAAAACTAATTCTGGAATCTCCATATTTCACAACGACACAGGCACACCCCCCAGGCTTTGTACCACAGATACAATGAGGGCAGGAACAGTGGTGACCTGTGTTAGTGCCCATGGCCATGACAGCACATGAAAGCTCTTGATGTTGTCACAGCGGGAGGACCATGCAGCCGCCTGACATTAGACTGTAGCCATATTTGAAAGCTTCAAAACACAATGAAGAAAAAATTATATATAATTTTCCAGTAGGAAATTAAGACAGTTTGGGGATTTTTTGCATTTGTCAGGCAGAGGGCATACTTAGCCTAGACCTAAATATAGCCTTCTGTTTGCTTGGAGACTGTTTATTCTTTCTGTCTCCTGACACTGGTACACACAAAATTTATTTAATATTCAGCAGATGCACCACTCATACAAAACCATAATACCTGCTTCTGAGAAATCAGAAGTAATTTTAAGTAGCCATCAGTGTCCTGAGGGTGGAGGACAAACCTGCAGTACCATGACAGTCATCCATTTCCCAGTAAGGAGCGAATGTTCTCTCCCAATACCTGGAACTGGTTCTGAAAGGGGGGAAATAAGATGGTCCAAATGAGTTGAGGCAGCACTAGGGAATGGTTGATCAAGAGTTCCTTCTTACTGATTTTTCCAACAAAATGTCACAGGCTGTTCTCCCCTCCAGTGTCACTTCTTTTCTGTCAGCAAAGTCAAACCATGGCTCTCTGCCCAGCTGCCGCTAAAGGTTTTGCAGGTTTTTTTCTGCCTCCAGGAAAATGGCCTTTTTTGGATGCCTGCTTGTATGGTAACCACATGAAAAATTAGCAGCAAGTTTAAATACAAAAGAATTAATTTCCATGCTTAGAAACTGCTGTCAGTGGTTAAATTTATAGACCTAATCTCAGATATCATATTAATCAGAAGAACTTCATTATATATTAAGTAGAGCTGTGGATATAGCCTCATTTGATTTAATAACTGTTCATGTTCATAACTGATGGAAATTTGACAGATCTTTGACTATTAGAACCAAATTATTCCACTGTGCATAGTACACAGAAAGATTGTTCAACTCAATACTTTTTCTCTGCAACATCAGGTTTTTCTCTTAAAAAGCCACACAGGCACATCGTGGGGTTGGGGCATCCAGGTAATGCTGCAGCAGTGTCTAGAGCACATCAAGTATTAGGCAGAATTCAGGAAGGAATGGGACAGAGGGAACAAGAGGGAGATGGGGAGTGACAGGGTCAAGAGGTCAAAAGGTTCTCTGGGTGCTTTGGTTCTTCTAAAAGCACCACAACCTTAAAAGCACTGACATTCCTGGACAGGTTGATGAGTTCATCACTGATTTTAGAAAATCCAAAATTTATCACAGGGCATCAAATGGAAATTTTGCTTTTCACACCAGAAAAAAAAAAATAGAGGCAGTAAATGCTTCTTTTAATGCTTGAAAGATAAAAACACAATAGCCTCAATCTCTGATTCTCATGAAAGATCTGTATCAATAACTTCCTCTGTGTAAGTTTGTACTTCTTGAAGAGATGTGTTCCCAATTCAGAGCACAGAGAACAGGTAAGACAGGTACTTGGATAAAAAAGTTAGATAAAGAAATCTGAATGCATTTTATGGGAAAAACTGGGAAACTCTTAAACTGTTAGCACATTAATGTACATGTCAGGAAAAGAATCATGCCTATTCACTCAAGAACTTGCTTAATGCCTGAAAATATATCTAAAGACAGGCAGATCTAACTCTTCAAAAAACATTTTTTATTCTATTAAAACTATAAACACAGTCACTAAAGAACACTAAACATTCGTAAGTCTACTGCTACTGGGAAAACTGTAGTAATATGTACATCTCTGATGGCCTGGCTAGTTGCACCTCCTCTCAGTCAGTCTGCGGGCACTTCTGTAAGAGATCTACCTATCTCAATTGTTTCTCAACTGGCTGCCTTTTGTCAGACAAAAACTGAGTTCCTCTGTATTTCTAGTCCAAATCTAATTCTCACATCAGCACTTGAATCTGGAGACAGTTTGAGAAGCTCATGGGCACTTTTCTTATTCTGATCAATAGTTTTAAGGTCGTCCTCTTTCAGAAAAACAGTTTCGTCCCTCTGAACAGAACTGTAAATGGGGTGAGGAAATTAGGGCACTGCTTCTTTTTTACATGCCTGTGCTGTCTGTTTCAGTAGCAGCACACACTGGGTGTGATTCAAAGGATTTGATTGGAGTCTACTCTCAGCATAGAAGGGTCTTAGAAGTAGCTTTATGTGTTGCTGCTGGGCAGCAGGTCCACTGACTCCCAGTTCATGGGCTGCATTGCGCAAGTTGCTGGCACTGGCAAATCATGTTTAGATTATTCCTTTGCTCTTTATCCAGGATCTTTCTGCCCATTTAAGTACCAGAATCTGGACTTCACATTGCTGAGTTTGGGTCTACCTGACTACAGCAGTCCAGGAAGTCCTGGATAAATACACAGACTGCACTGTGGCATGTGCCTTCTCATCCACTTCCCCTTCCCTTTAAGATCACAACACATATCCATGGCAACTGCAGCTCCTGCTTACAAGAAAACAGAGACATTAGGAAATGTCTAGAATCTCCTTCCATAGTTTGTCACTGAAACAGTAGGATGTAGATCCTATGACTCTCAGTTCCCTGGGAAGCACGACCATCACCTTCCATGGTCTCCTCCACAGACCCAGGACACTAAAGCACCACAATTACCCTGAATACATAGCAGCAATCAAACACAGCACTTCACTTGAAGAAAGTTATTTCCAGATAGAAGGATCACTGTGATGTAGAAAAGACATGACAGCAGAAGGCAGACAGTGTAGAAAATTACTTCATTACATACACAGGAGCAAGATAGGAAACAGCAACCTGCTTTCTTTTCATGTGGGCAGAAAGGTGAGGTCTAGGAGAAAATAATGTGATATGTTGGAACAGCCTGTTCCAGTAAAGCTAAATGTGGCACAAGAGACATGCTTTTCACCCACTAACTCTAAACCTACAGAGGAAACATGCCTGACAACATTTTGATGTATAATAGAATTAGCCTCATAATACAGCAAAACCAAAAAAGGCTTTAAAAGGGTACTGTGAAATGGAAGAGAAAAAAAGAAGGTAATCAAAGGGCTTGTTACACAGTGGTGATGCTGGCTAATGGGTACTGAGAACAGAGAGCTGTATAAGTAAGGTAAGGGAGTCATGAAAGTGAGATAAGAACAATGCTTACCTGTCAAGAGACACCCTTCTGGGTTTGCTATTTGACTAGACACCAAATATGCACTGTGCCTTTTTTTTCATTTCGTCATTATTTACTATTTCATAAATGAATCCTGCATATAAACAAAAGATTGGGAAATGCCAGTTCTGGGAAAAAAAATACAAGAACCGATGTTCCAAGACATCTTACTGGAACATGCAACTTGTTCTGTAGAGTTTCTGAGAATTTATGCCTCTTATCAATGGTACCCTGGGGATGAAACAGAAGTTTCCCAGCCTTCTGGTATACTTAAGACCCTCTGTTTTCTCTCCCTCAAGACTATTTAATCTCTCTACAAATCTAGCCAGACTATGCTGGTTATAAGAATGTTGAAAGATCATTGCAAAGATGCCACAGGTTTCTAAATCAAATGTCAGGTTTGGAAGGGACCTCGAGAGATCTAGTCCAATCCCCCTGCCAGAGCAGGAACAGTTAGATCAGGTCACACAGGAACACATCCAGGCAAGTTTTGAATATCTCCGGAGAAGGAGACTCCACAACATCTCTGGACAGCCCGTGACAGTGTTCTGTCACCCTAACCTTGAAAAAGTTTTTCCTCATAATTATGTGGAACACCCCTGTGCTGATTTTGGATCAAGCCATAAAGGCTCAGCGCAGGTGCTGTAAGAGAAAAAGGATTCAACAACATAAATATAATACTTAGATGCATGAGTTCAGGTAAGAGACAAAAGAAGTACCAGTTATGTCCTATGCAGCTGTAAAATGGTGTCTCTCTTTTTTCCTCCAGAAATGGAATATTTAACTTTGGTACCCAAAGGATGAAATTATCACTCTTGTCAGATCTTAGCCTCACACTTCTGTCTGACAAGAATGCCTGCAACCTGGCAAACTTCTAATTGTTTTCTCCACACTGTTGGGAGTTAGTTATAGAATGCCTTGTTGGCTTGGGCAGAGGTAAAAGTCAGGTGTTCAGCAGTAACTAGTATCTCATGGATGCTGTGTGTACATAACCATCAAAAAAGCAATTTAGGAGTACATTCCTCCTCATTATAACTAGTGCATCAGCTATCACAGTAGTTATCACTGTGAAACCTCGTATCGCATAGGAAATACTGACTAGATGGGCTTTTCATAGCTGCAGAAAATTTTTTCCCTCACAGACCAGGAGGTGGCTCTCAAACTTTTTACTGATAGGGAGTAAAACCAACCATACAAAGCAGTTAAAACTTCATAGTTTCATGACACAGAGGGAACAACAAAGACTACAGCAAAGTTTACCAACTTTTAGTGAGGATGAACTCCACTTTAGAAACACACACAGTAACAACACAAGACTTGTGCTGTACTGCTCTTTAAATGCCTGATCAAGCCAAACATGTTTTCTTAGAAAGGAGCTACAGCTCACCCATTTTTACATCAGGAGTTGGGGGTTAGGTGAGCAGTGAAAACCCTGTTTGGAAGCACTACTGCAAGTATATATGGATACACACACATATTTCCTTTACAAAGGCTGCCAGGATGGCAAGAAAGCACTGCAGAACCACAAAGACTGCAGAACCACAAATATTCAGGAGCACCAGCATTTGCATGGCTCCATTTCAAACCAAATGGGGACAATATCTGTTGTTCTTAGTTCCTTAGCATTCAGAAAATAAAATGCTGCACTGTTTGTCCTTTTATGCTTGCTGTTTAGGAGTATACTGGTCATCAGAGTGCTACCTGTTAGAAAAACTTAATTTCTATTAACAAGCTGTATTTTTCCTAAGAAACAACTTCAGTGATTTAGAATTAGTTGCTATAAAAGGGTACTTGCTTGATATGAGATTTACAAAGTTGACTAGACCCTGGAAACCTGTCAACCCCATTGAAGCCTTTACAGTGAGGACAAACTCTGATCTTAGACAAATTGCCATATCTCATAGAAGACAGCTGAGATTGGAATGAAAAACAGAAAAAACAGAAGGAGCACTTTTCATTGAAAATAATCACCTGGTCATAACATACAAATGAAAACTGGTTTCACTCCTAATCTGACATTGCCCCTTTAAATACTTAATTTACAATTAAAACAACTGTTTTCTTCCCCATAACCATTCCACACATCTCTAAGGTCCATTCCTTGTGCTCTATATATTTAAACCTACTTAGCATGATACTGTTTCTACTGAGTCCAGCATAGTGGGAATTTTGATCTCCTCCTGCCAATTACATAACTAATGAGAATTTGGAACATAGGCACAAACCACCACAAATCTAATAATGAGGCAGCCCACAGTCCTATTGAAGACAACTCATGCATAGTTCTATTTTTCTGAGAATACTTCTGAGAATATTTAAAGCCCCCCTACTTCACAACATATAATTAAAATAGACCATTTGGAGGGAAGCAAGTTTCTTTCGTACCCAGCTTCATTTCACCACCCTGCTGATTTGCGATTCCTTTCCTCAGGAAATTTTACCTGGAGACTTTGAACAAGATAGAGCTAGGAAAAAAAATCTTGCCTCTGAGAAACCAGACTCATCCTCAAATTCCAGTGGTCTCAAAACTCAGACTCCTCAGCTCTACATTACATTGGGAGGTAGGTACAGTGTGCTCTTTGTAAATGTGGAGTGATGCCTTGCATATGCTCTGGGATGAAGTCTCAAGAGCATATTTGAGTCTTAGAGCCTGCCTGCTTTTTGCCCAGCTCTACGTACAAGGGCACACTATTTAGTAAGAGCTGAGCTGAGGATATTTGCTAGCAGATGGGGCCAGACCATATCTCTGCCCTGGCTGAAGTCAAATACACTCAAGCCTCCAGAGAGGTCTAATCCCCAGGACAATACCTCCTCTGTTCTAAGAATACAGTGAGCAAATCTGCCTGAGAGAGCCATCGTGACTCAGCTGACAGCATGGAAATGCCTAATGACAAACATGAAGACTTTATGGATCACTGTAATTAAAGCAGGTCCTTTTCTAACCATTGCACTGTTCTAGTACATGTAGTGGTTTAATCCAAGTAACCAAGCACTGCACAGCTGCTCACTCATTTCCCCCGTGGCAGGATGGAGTTAAAAATTAGAAGAGAAAAAGTGAGAAAATTTGTGGCTCAAGATACAGACAGTTTAATAAATAAAAAGCCATGTGCACAAGCAAAGCAAAACTAGGAATTCATTCATCACTTCCCATCACCAGACAGGAGTTCAGTCATCTCAAAGAAAGCAGAGCTCCATGAAACATAAGGAGAAGACAAACTCCAAACATGTTCCACTTCCTTCTTTATATGCTGAGTATGATGTCACCTGGTATGAAATATCCCCTTCGTCAGCTGGAATCAGCTGTCCTGGCCATATCTCCTCCCAGGTTTTGTGCACTCCAAGCCTACTTGGTCGCAGGGTGGTATGAGTAATAGAAAAACCCTTGACTGCCTAGCAACTGAGAACATTAATGTACTATCAACATTATCCTCATCCTACATCCAAAGCATAGATAGCACTAAACCATCTGCTTGTAAGAAAGTTAATTCTATCCCAGCCAAAACCAGGACACCTTAGGTAACCCAGAGACCCCAGCTTTCAAGGCTAGATCACACTTCAAGGTCACCAACACCTTGCCTCAGCTTTCTCCTGGGAAAATCTATACTCAATGCAGTAGACATCCAGCTATCAAGAACCCAGTGGTCTCAAAAGAAGAAACGTTGTAAGTAAGTAGGTCCAAATGATGATTTTGATCCAACTTCTTATCCGATATTTTTGTTTCTCATGGAAGACAGATTGCTGTTACAATCAGCATTTGAACATGCTGTTTCTTGAGGCATAAAACACTAATGTAAAAAGAACACATTTAAATCACTGCTGAGCCTTGCCCACTCAATCACACAAACAGTTCTACTCACCAGATAATCCCTCTGAACTTTGTGGCACCAGAACACCACAGCCTTGGTGCACAACAGCAGCACAACTCATGTTAATGCTCACAGTATGGCCCAATATTTATTGAAGAGTTCTGTAAGGTTTTGCCAGATAGGTTGAATATGACAACAACCCATAAGATCTGGCAGCAGTTTCAGAGGAAGTGAAGCATCCAAGATATTCTCCGGTTTGTCTGCAAGATATGATATATGACATATTCTGCTTGTGATGATCTGCTTTTTTTGGCAGACAAGACAAAAGGATTCAGTCAATGTTCAGTAATGTCAAGTAGAAATAGACAGGAAATCAGTACAAGGAGGAAAAAAAAAAAACACCAATAAACAAACTTCCTCCACCCAACCCCCAGATTCTCCAGCCCTGAAGCAAGGCAGCGTTTATGCTCAAATGCAACCTTTTTTTTTTTTTTCTGCGAAGAGTATCTTGGCAAGAGGAAATGGAATTTAGAAGCACCTTTGGCTTCAATCGGACAATTTCCATCAAAGCCACCATCTTCTTCCTTTGTATACTTGGTTACTGATGATGTGTTAATATGGGACAAATTAGTCTTGTCTGCTTTCTGAACTGCCTCTAGAAGCAGAAGATGATGTACATGCCTATCCATCCTGATTAACAGCATCACAGACAGCTGTGCTGGGCCATGTCTACAAGCACCGCAAGATAATGGCAATGAAGACACCACAGACACAAATAACTAGGCAACCTGCAAAGGCAATGTCACCATGAGTTTCCCAAAATGAGCCCTCAGAAGCTGGTACTCAGGTTGCCCCAGAGGCTTGAGAGTACTGATAGTGAGCCAGGCCAGCAGGCAGCCCTTCTGGCTCAACAGCGTGAGAAACAAGTGAAAAATCCAGTGTCTGCTTCAGACACAGATGCAGGCAGACAGATTTTGATGTGTTTAGACTAGTTTTCCCCCTAGGACTGGGACTGCATTTGAGCCGCTGGCCACCTGTGTCCCTTGCTGCATTTTTCAGAATACTGTGGGAGAAGAAACAGAGATATATTTCTGGAAACTGTGTAGTTACAGCTGGAACATCCTTCACTCAGCCAACAGCTGCTGGCTTCAACCACTGCAGTTTTATTTCAGCTCCAGCAACATCATTCACCAGAGCAGGAGCAGCATTGAACCAGTCACTCCCTGCCCTGCTGCTGCTCCAGTACCTGGATGCCAGACAGGCTGCTCTGCTGGAGAAAAGGAGGTGCATACCTACAACTGCTGTGGACATACGTATGTGTGGACACATACAAGGCTCCAGTTCTCAGGGACACATATCCACAGCTGGGTTATCTCAAAGCTGTTACCTGTTTGATCTGCTTCCTTGAATCAGCTTGGGCAGAAAGTAGTGACTTCTAAAAACTATTTAATGGTTACAATCCCAGTGATTCATAAGTGCTGCTGGAACAGTTCTGACACTTGAATGCACATCCGTTGGCCACAGGGCAAGCAGAAATCTTCAAAAGCAGTGAGAGGTAGTGTCAGTTAGGACATCAACAAATAGCCTAGGCCCACAATCCACTACACTGGAGACTAACCTGATGACAGAAGCTGTTTTATAGGAGCTATTTTTATACTTTCCACATCCTGCATTTTGATTTTTATAGCTACACTTTGGTTGGGCCAAGAAGCCTCCAGACCAGATCAGGATCCTGTGGTAGCAGGACTTCAAACATATAGTGCTGTCACTGCCAGGAACAGCTTTCAACAGAAACAGTCCAGCCTTACTGGAAAAGAATTAGTCACACTTTAAAGGGGTCTATAAGGATTAGGCACTATCCCAAAACAACTTAGGACGTCTCATGCTCTGCTTTCAGCTTCAGAGGGCCAAGTCAGCACCTTCTCTACAGGCAATTCTTTGCCCCTTGACTGACTCAACCAGATTTTACCAAGCTGCAACAAAATTTTATTTTGATTCTAAAGGTTGGTAAAATTGCCCTGCTAGTGGCTGCTCAGCAGGAAAGCAAACACTACTAGTGGGCTGATCTCCTCCTCTTCAAAGCTTTTAACACCTCAGTAGTGATGTCAGTAGGGAACAGGAAGTCTCAGATGTATTAAGAATAAAAAAAAAACCCCACAAGTCCTTTATTGCAATACACAGCTCTGAGTCATCAGCAGAGCTTGCCCTCAGCTCAGAATTCTCACATAAAAATAAGCTCACTGAAACCAGCTGTGATCAGAAGGTCTTTGTCCTGTATCTAATTTACCCTGTCAAAGCATCTCTTCCATCTGAGACTCCCCAGGGAAGACAGAGTCATCTCCCTATGATTCCACCTCTAGTCAGAGCCCCTGTGCCCTACGGCAGGTGATAGAGATAATATTTTCTGTAACATTCAACAATTAAGTGGTGGCACACATTAGGATATCACTCAGTTCATAGTCTCCCTCCTTTAGTCCAATTTACTTGAAAGAACTGCAGGTTTTATCATGAGTGCCTGAGAAACTGTTCAAATAAACTCTCTTTTCTGAAGTTTTCAAAGTTCTCCGTTCTGCTCATTTTTGGCATATAGAGACAGATTTCCTAGAAATGTCTATGAACATGCAAAGAAAATGCATACTCTTCAGGTAGCTCTGTCTGCATCTGATCAAACGTAGTCTGAGTTTGTAGTGGTTCTCTTGCTATTTCTGCTGCACATCAGAAGAGCAAAGCTTCTCTTCTGTCAGAAATTCTTCTTAGGAAAGTAGAAAGAAAACTAATGCTTTGCATATTGCATTCATTCCCAGCAGCCAACATTTTGAACAGCAAAAAGTTTTCTGAACAGTTCAACTGCTGAAATGACTTGTATTAATAATTTTTCAGGACATAGGACAAACTTCTTGAAGGCATATTAATCATTTAAAATCAGCCTACAAGGTAATAGCTCTGAAACAGCATATACAAAGCTGCCAAGTAAAAGCAATCCTGTCAGATAATCACAATCACGAGGTCATCAGAGGAGACTCTCAGCACTTTGTTGAGTTTCCACATCATCTCTTCTCTTTGGGGTGTTGAGATTAGATTGGGAGAAAAACCAGAAACTCCTCTCCAAGCCAGTCACCAACCATGATTTTCACAGCACCACTACTGAGTCAGCTCCAGCAACCCAAATTCATCGACAGGGCACAGAGGGAGGAGAAATGAAAGGATCAACCACAGTTAATTCCTTTCCTTCTCCTTTGCCCATCTGCCCCTCTCCTGCACATCCCACCCAAGCAAGCAGGGGTTCATAGCACCCTTGCTGCTCTGACAGCATCCTAAGAAGGATGAGTGTCCCTGGCAGCTTTAAGGGAGAAGGTGGATTGAGATTTAGGAGCACAGAGCTGGGAAGGGCCAGTTGGACCATAGATCCAGTCACACCATGAGGCTACTTTAAGATTCATTGTCCTGCCGTACACAGATCAGCATGACTCTGTAGAAGCCTCAACTACAATATAAGGGCTTGGGTGTTCATCCCAGGTCAGGGGTAGGCAGATCATCAGTGTGTAGCACAGCTTGCCCATGCAGCATGGAGCAGGGCAGGTTGGCACATTCGTGGTGGTGCAGCTGGCTCAGCTAGCCAAGCCATGCAGAGGCAGAGATAAAGGCTCTCTTATCTCTATGGCAACTGCTAGGGAGCTGCACCACGCTCACCCAGGGAGAAGGGAAGAAAGAGAGAGGGGAAACTAAAACCCAGAAAGCACAGCTAAGAAAATGCTTATAGCAGGGAGAAAGCCACAAGAAAGGGAAAAACATAGAGGGGAGAGGAGCATTGCACCTGAAGGGGGAAAGCAAAAGGGCTGGTGCCCATCAATGAAGCCCTTGAGGTTCCAGTACAAGGACAGCTCTGCCAGCCTCCCCATCCACATCCCACAGCAGCTGGCTGCAGCCAGGCCCTGCTTTCTGGCAGGGCTGGTAAAAGTTTCCCATCATTTAGTGGGAGTAACTGAAAAATGTGTGAGATTCAAATAACTACACAAAGCTGTAGCCTAAAATGCCAGCAGTGCTGCAGGATGTGCAGAATTTAAGGTCCAAAAAGTTCATTTCACTCAAGCCACAATTGAATATTAAGCTTGCATAAAGATGTCAAATAGGTAGTGAATAAATTATATTAATTGAAATCCATCTGAAACAATGTCAAAGGAATACTGAAAACCATCAAGCTAAGGATCCTGACAAAGCTGTGCAACTTGTTTCACGTTCGCATCAGAGTACAACACAGAGGCGGCTTTGATTCAAAGTAGCCACATTTGTCCAGCTTTCCCTCATCCAGGAAGGCTTCAGTGAGCAAAGTGGTAGTCAGGGTGAAAAATTCACTGATTGTTTCCCACATGGTCACAGCATGAGAATTTATTTGCTCTGAAATAAAAATGTACTGTACTCCAGGGCTCCAAGAGACTCCTGTCCCTCCTTGTTCACATCTCCCGTCTGTTAGTCAGCAGCCATTCATATAATTTAATGATTTGAGGGAAAGAGCAGAAGACTGTTCCTAGGGACTTCTTTTTGCATTGGTAACAGAGAGAGGTCATTTAAAAACCTTTACTTCTGTATGTGGTTCTCTAGCTTGTCTGAGTTTCACTTGCAGCAACAGAGTGGTTTGCACCACTGGACTCTGTGATTCAGAAAAAAACATAAGTGCCAAAGCCGGGCCAATCAGAGGAGTTAACAGCACAGCCCCTTCCAAGCTGGGAGGGCATTCATTCACTCAGCACAGAAAATCTCCCACCTGCTTGTGCAAAGAGAGGACAGTCTGCCAGCTCAGCAGTAAGTTAGGTACCTCAGGCTGAAAACACACAAAAGCTAGGAACTCCATGTTGTCCAAGAAACCTAGAGCAATGCTTTCTAAGCTGAGGTGCACCTGTGTTATCCCTAACACCACCCTAAAACAAAGTCAAGAAATGCTTTTCCCCAGAGGCGATGGGAAGCAGCCAGATTTACCTGACACAAGCATGGGAGATACCTTGTACTAGAGGAGATAGAAGGGGCTGAAGTAGTTGCATCCCTTGACATGGCCATAGTGGCTTGACATGGCTCTAGTCCCCAGGCTGTGTCCTCACTGCTGCAACCTCCTCAATGCAGCCTTTCTGCATGGGAGAAGTGCTGCCCTTGGATGAGGGCTGGACTTGTGCAGGGTCCCCTCAGCTCCTCCAGAGAACAGGAGCAGGGAGAATGGTGAGTGGTGAATGCTGAGAGAGCTTTGACTGCCACCCAGCACCTCTGTTTTCCTTTGGGCAAAACAAGAGTGATGAAACCTCAGTGCCACATTGACTCATAGGGAGTAACTATGCCCTAATCTGCTGTGGTTCACATTGCTATCCAATTAATCAATACACCAACTAATTTTCAAGTGGGAGATTGGCATCTCCTGTGCCCTGGGGATGAGCTGTAAAGGGAACTACTGACATATAGCTCAGTCAAAGCATGAGGGATTATAGCCTCACAGGTTGGGGTATTTTTAACCTCAGAGCTTTTAGGTTAACTGCCCCATCCTTTCACATCACTGCCAGTTTCTCATCCCTGAACAGCAGTCTGCAGTAACCTGCTTGTTATTGCATACATGGGCTAGGATGCTGCTCTGCATGCATGGGCAGTTCTCCAGCTCAGTGCTTGGCAAACAATAAACTCAGACTCCGTTAACTAAAGGTCTGAATTTAAAGCAATTTTATTAAACTGCATCAAACACTGGTGGGGATAGTCACATTCATAACTACTTTAGCCTTAATTAGCTTGATGTTAATTAACTTACTGATCTAGGACATTTTAGCTGTCTGCATCTGTTTTAACACAGTTTAACCACTGGGTTTTCTTGGGGTGCAAACAGACATCCAAGTTACAACATACCAGTTGAGTCACCACAGTTACTCATGCTCCCAATGAAGCCCTTTAACAAATGTGACAACTGACACATTAGCACAAGGGTCTCTCCTGGAGACCTATTAAGGCTTTGCCTCACAATTTCTGCGGAACAGAACACCTGCAGCCTCATCTCAGCCTTCAAAACAGGAAAATTTGAACCAGCTTGTAGGATAGAAAGAGAAGTGGCCCCAGGAAATTCCTGTTGGTGAGATGACCTGTGTGTTCTGTGGAAAGGACAGTCTTGACTCAATCATGCAAAGTCAGCTGGGGATCACTTTATCTGGACTGAAACGAGTGTCTTTTCCATGAAGAGAGGGCCCACAGGGCATCAGGCTTTGTCACTGCTTAAGCTGTGCAGAGCAGAGTTTTCAGGTAGAACAGTCTCCAAGGAAAAATACACATGATCTCTTGTCCTGAAATAATGCTCAGGGACCGGGAATATTCTGTAACTGAAGCATTTTGGCCAACTTCCCATATAATCACCAGCATGGCACAAGAGAATATGTGTTTGTGCCCCTTAAATTCCCTTAAATTTTAGAAGCAGTTCAGGTGATGGAAACATCTCTAAATACCTTTCACATGACAAGTGAAACTCATGATCTCTCTTGTATAACTTATATATTCTTTTCCTTCTTACAAGAAGATTCACTGACCTGAAAGAAGGACTACTACCTGAAAGACATTAGATTTAGACTACCAGGCAGAAATCCTTATTAATCTTGGCTAATCTTATGCCTGCTTAAACTGTCCTTTCAAAAATTTCTGTTCAATCAATTACAGAACAGCCTACATTGAAAAGACAGTGTGATGTCTTTAATTGCATTTATCCTTCATTGTCTCTCTCTCATCTGTCTTAAAGAAAACTTAACCCGCACCCCCAGTTGAAAGTTTTCCTTGTATTCAGCAGTTCACAGAGGACAGGAAATTGTGGCCTACATGGGGAACATTCCCAGGGAGAAGTTTGGTTACCAGCTCCGCCAGACGCAAGTCCCCATTTGCCCATCCCTCGTGCTTTCTGTCTCCATGTCCCTCGTGTCCACTGAGGGCACACTGCCTCCCCTGATGGATTAGGGTAGCAGGTTGTAATAGCATTAAATAAAGACAGTCCTAGACGCTGCTGGGAGTATAGAAATCCCACAGGAGCTCTTCTAGGTAAAGAGGACAAACTTCTCCACTCACAGAAAACACAACACCAAAAAATGGTTATTTCCTGGCCCCTTTCTCTGCCACCTGGCACAAACCAATCCCTAACTCAGCAGGGACCTTGTAGGATTGAGGTGCCTTCTTCAAGGGGAAAATATTCACCTGCTAAAATATAGCATGAGATCAGAGACTGCACACTTCCTCCCCACCACCCGGAGCCATTGTAGCAATCCCGTCCCCTCAGACCACCCCACCACCCTGAGCCAGGCCCCCCTATCCTATCCAGCTTTTACCCAGAAACTGACCCTGCCATGGCTGGAGGAAGAGGCAGGGCTGCACTTCCCACTGTCCCTCAGTCAGACACAGTCACATGGGCAATTGCACTAAATCCCTGTCTGACATCTCAGTTGTCCCAGATGCTGTTAGAGTCAATTCTGGGTCCAGCTGCTCATTTTGAAGGGATGTACAGATTGGTCCTTTCAGCTTCATTCTGCAGAGCCCTCACTCTCCCACCACCACTCCCATCCCGGGGAATTACACCGTTCTCCACCTTCCCCTCTTGCAGGCAGACGGGTAGCTCAGAGAAGTAGCTCTTGCCAAGAAAAGAAAGCCACCTGCTCAATTTTCGTTCTTTGAACTCCCTACAATCAATTTGTCCTTCCCAGGAGAAGATGCAAGTGGTTTCAATGCAGGAAGAAACAGAGGATTCATTATGTGCTATAAAAGCACAGTCAGTGATGTTAATTTGCCTCACTTAGGGGGCTAAAACCTGTTATGTGGGAACAGTAGAGACACCTTAGCATATCAAATACTGCCCTTTAAATTTCATGACAATGTCCTCAAGCCTGCTTCAGTCTCTCAAATACTATCTTCATATTCCCATCAGGACAGGTTGCAATGTTAGTTCCATACAAAATTAGATGTGGCACTTTACCTTCCTGCCAGGACTTCATCTTCCCCTTGGGACAAACTTTGCCCCTGCCAGCAACACTGCTCTGCTTGGGATGGGGGTGCCTGGCATTTGCTACAATGGATTCTCTTGGTCATGGTCCACCTTAGACCATGACATCTGAAGCGGTTAGCACAGGGTTTGTGGAGCTGAAAGCCACCATTTCTTCTTGTCCTTCAGTTTTTGCAGATGTGAGATTTCAAACCCACTTGGCACTGCAAAGCATTTCTCAGCAAACAGCAGCAGCATTGGCCCCTACGTCTTTACAGGACAACCTGAATATCCACAACCTCACCATCATCTTTCTTAGATTATCTTGGTCATAAAGTGCAAAAGATGGCCTAAGAGGTATGTCATTTGGCCTTGTACAAGTGCACACTTTGTGACAAGCTGTCACAACAATCTGTCTTTCTGCAGATAAATGCTGTTTCTCTTCAGGGATTTCCAGTCCAAATACTTGCAGGAAACAGCATGAAGCAGGCATTGTTAGGATAAAGCTAAATCCTTTCGTAAGGGGAGCAGCTAAAAACAGGTGAGACAAATTGCTGTCTAAAAACACCTATGTCAGTATCTTCTTCAAGAGAGAGTTTTGCTGCCCAGAAAAATCTGTCTTGCAGAAGTTGGCCAGCAGCTCTGTGCACAAAGGGGCTACTACAGGCTGTGATGGGCAATGCTGTCCCTAAGAGCCCACCCTGGTCTACTCATTAGGCTAAGATGCTGCTAATTGTGCAGCTTCTCTGAGTGAGAGCACCTTGGCTGCATTTTGGGGATCTCCCAGTGTTTGGAGGGCAACACAGAGATGCATGAAGCCTTTACAAGACGTTCCCCAGTTGTCTTCTCAGGAAAGGCAGCTCTTACCTGCTGCCTTGGGCACTAGGAATGCGGGAGCTCTTTTTCCTCACTGGATCTCTGGGACCTAAGGCTCTGTCACATGCATATCATTACAAAACAGCATTTTCACATCTAATTCATATAAATAATGGTAGGACTCAAAACTGGTGCCATTCTGTCTTCATTAATGCCGTTGTCTGGCTCCACACTGGAGACTTCCATCACTTCCTAATTTGCTGCCTCGTAGAAACATTTTTCCTGTGAACATTCATGTTCATTTGATGTTAATTGTGATCTTTAAGCATTAAAAAAAATTATAATCCCCTGGTGAGAGCTTCTATACACAGAATGTAACAGACCACAATGTCAGTTTTTGCATAACCCATCTCAAGCCTTATGAGAGACAATTCCAACTGAATCATGATCGCAGGCTTATAGCAATCACCTTGCAAGGAAGTATCATTCAAATCAATAAGAACAACCTCTTTTATGCAAGTGACACAACCTGTCACAAGCTCTGTCATTGTTGCACCTCTAATGCATCATCCCATTGAAATAAAAGTTACAGTGTTTTCAAAGGTCCCAGAGGCCTGGGCCAAGCAACATATAATAAGAAATACAAGTATCAATAAGGAAGCAATCTAGATGGAAGCCTTGATGTATTTTTTCCATACCTCAGCAAAGAGGTGCTAACAGACGGCTCCAGGCTCATTGACAAATTGCTGGAGGTAACACCTCCATCCCAGCAGCCAGCTGGCAGATGGAGCAGGGCTGAAGGGATGCCAAGGCAGCTCCTAGAAAACTCTCCCTCCTCAGCCTGACGAACTGCCCCAGGCACTGAGCCTGCAGATGGTCTTGGCCAGGAAAAGATTTCTTTTGCGAAACAATTGCCATGGCACAAGCCTGAAACATCGGAGAGGAGTGGAGCATGGCCGTACTGCAAGTTTTCATAGCTCCCAATCTGCAGATACACCTGGGTTTACCAGTCCAGCCCCTGCCTGCTGGATTGCATACATCCTGCCTCTGCTCAGACCCAAAATATCACAGCAGGCTGTCCCAAAACACAGGACCAGCTTCTGGTTCCTGTATGGGACACATGCCTCACAGCAAGCCCTAGCCAACCTCAAATGCTTTACACAAACCTGAGCCAAACTTGAGAGCTGGTGTTTTGGGTTTACTCTCATGACAATTCATCAACTCCACACTCAACATTTCAAAAAAATTTTGGCTGCTCTAAGAAGGCGGTATGCTGCCATGTCCTTGTCTGCATGCTGCTGTACATCTCTAGATGCTTTTCTTGTCAATGTACCCAGTACCTCAGAGGAGCTGTTTCCAAAGCACAGCCTAATGCTAGTCCTGAGACAGTCCGGCCACCTCCCCTCTCAGGAGTCAGGACAAAGCACCTCTTGGCTTGGCAAGACATTGAGCTGGGAGGCAGGCCTCAGCAGCAGTCAGTGGTGCAGTTTGTGTGGGTGCCTGGCTTCTTACAGACAAGGCCTGTATAAAAGGCAGTCACAGCAAGCAAGCAACAGGTGAAATTACAGTTAGAGCTGATCCCACTAAGCTGTGGTTGGTCTGAGCCTCTTAAAACTGGTTTCAGCTGGTAGTCCCTGAGCACTGAGCTCCAGAGTGAGATACTGCCAGCCCTAGGCAGCCCCACCTGTCCCCAGGATGGTTGGGTGCCCCCTGGGTCCAGATAAAGTCTGGATAATTTCCTTCTCACTGCTTGAATTACATAAACCTTAAGACCACCGAGGGGTGCAAAGGAAAGGAGCAAACCACATTTCCTCTGGTGCTGAGGAGCTGCTGATAGCACAGCTCAACTGTAGCTGCACTGCTTTGCCTTTGGAAATACCTTACGTGGTGAAGCTGCTGCAGACCAGCAGAGCTCAGCTGAGGTGGGGGCCCATGAATCCTTCAGGCAAAGGTAGTAAGAACAGCACACTAACAACAGCAAGCAGTGGCTTTGCCAATATCACTATGTTCTTCAATACTTCTTTTGTGCCTTTCCAGCACACTTTATTCCTTCAGTTTTCACTTTGGGAGAATCCAGCTACAAAACACAACAGTGAGCAACGCTCAGGCTTGTCTGCTTTATGCAGCAGAGAGCAGCAGCTCCACTCATCCTCTCCCCTGCTCATGGCCATGATGCCAGCACCCTTCCCAGCATTGTAAATAATTATAGCAGCTCCAGCTGTCAGAATAATTGTATTATGTGTAGCTGGTCCACCAGACCCTATGTCAGGAAGCATACAAACAATTCATTTGTATTTTTATGTTCTCCCCATATGCGCTTTCAGACAAGCCAGACTAATATTGGTCTTTGTCTACTTCTAATCTCATCTCCCTCCTGTGTACCTAGTATCTTATGTAGATGCATTTTAGATGCTATCCAAAATTAATATTTCACCTGAGGTATTCAATAGTCACAGCAATTCTAAACTCCTGATTAAATTCACTTTTGGAAACTGAGGATGAACTACAGGCATTTAGTCAGACTTCGAGGACTGATGGTTTGGGGTCAAAAAAGATCTTCAGTTTTACCTTACAAAACAGAACATTTGATATGTTAGTGCAAGCAGAAATATCTATGATGCTCTTGGTGTCACTGGAGCAAAACAATTTTGTGATTTTGCATGAGATTATTTAATGCACTGTCACTTAAAACTGATTGACACCTGCAGCCAGAAACCCCACTGAACATCACTTCCACTCCGTGGGCCACAGCAACAAGCTGGTTGTGTTCAGTGCCACAGTCACAGGCATCAGGAACCCACCCAGCTCTGGGCATCCCCACTGGTGGGAATGCCTCTAGGTCCTGAGGGCACTGCCATAGACCTATTCCCTAAGAGTCCTATGCCCTAAGAGTTTCCCCCACAGCCACTATGCAGTCACACTAATCCATGTGTCAGGGATGGGAGCACCACCCCTGTGTTCCCCAACCCTTGCTGAGGTCTGTGCAAATGTCTGTTGGTGGAAACCAAACTCACCAGTTACTATCCTGCTTCCTGTCCCAACAGTCTTTCACTGCTGCTGCAGGGAGGGCAACAGCCTCCTTCAAGGGACTTTTGGTAAACACTGACCCATGCAAACTCCCAAAACTCAGCATCCTGTGACACAGCCCATACACCACCTCCTCTCCACCTATGACACAGCCCACATACCACACACCAGCTCCTCTCCACAATCACTTACTTTCAGCCTCAAGTACCACATTTACTTCCCAACCCTGCTATATTCATGTCTTGCTAAATGAATGAGTCCCCTCTGCAAAGTTTTAATAGAGAAAACGCTGCTAACACCACCAGTAATTCAAACTTGCCTTTACAATCATTACTTTTTTCGTCCTGGAGAATTTTTCCTTGAGAAGGGTGGAACAGACCTTGCACAGCAAACGGGAGTCAAAGCAACTCTGTCTCCTACTTGTGCCTGGTCTCCGAGTCTTTGATTTCTGTGCATTGTTTATGAAATTTGGTAAAAAACATTACTGCTGATTTAAGATACACAGACAGCTGGAACAAATCCAGACTCAGTTTCTCTGCTTCATGGCACATAAAGCAAGCTCTTCTCTAGGTAATTTTACGTTCATTTGTTTATAACATCTGTAAAGGAAGGAGGACTAGAAGGCATTTTGCCAGCAGTTCCTGTGCAGACACTAAGATAGCCCTTCAAATTGAAAAAAATCAAGCTATTCCTAGGTTGAAATAAAGCTCCAAGGGGTGAGCTACTCACCCTTCCTGAAGCAACCTCTCCCTTTTGAGAGGGATGCTTTCTGAAGGTGGTGCTAGGCTAACAATTTCCATTTGCTCTAACTGTAAACACTGAAGGCCAAGTGCTGTTTTTCATATAAACAAGATGGAATCAGGAAGGTAACCCAGGAGGGCAGAAAGTGAATGTGAACACTTAGACCATTGATCAGGGCTTCACATTTTGCCTGAAACACAAAAGACATCCCTCACCAGATCCCAACTAAGGCTGAATACAGACAGATTCATAATCTAATGGGGAGATAAAGAGAAGATTTAGGGCTGGATTTGAAGAAGTAAGGCAAGTTTCACAGAAATGGTATTTAAGGGATAACCTTACACAAAAGTTAAAACCTTTGCAACTATACAGTTCCTGTTAGAGCATGACCTTCTCTCAAGCAGCTTACCCATTCAAACCCACCTTTATCCAAGTCTCATCTGTTACCTTCTGTGTTAAATCACATTAAAAACATGGGTCAAAGTTGTTTCATAGCTTTACTCTCTCAGTGATGTGCAACATGAACATAATAGTGTTATCAAGAAGTCAAAAATAACTTAATAGCTACATAAGATTCTCCAATGGTCAAGCTTTCAGGAATTACTTTTTGTTAAGTTCAGAAAACTAGCATATTTATTAATCAAATTAATTTTAAAAGTAGCTTTTCAAAATAAAAGCAATGCTTCAAATAAATACAGTCTTTTTTATAACCATAAAACAATTCTGTTAAAGGTAACACAAACACTACACTTGAACACAGTATTGAAATTATTGAAATGAACCTTGTGAGCACACGCATGAGCTGAACAGTGTGAGGGAGAACTAGCAGAACAATTCTCAGGATTACCCTAAACACAGGACATGTCAGGGTGTTTGCTACTGCTGTACAAAACTGCTGGTACCATTTTTCCACAAGCTATTTATCTATGCTATATCTGTTCTGCAGCCTTGCTTCAAATTCCTAGTGCTGCATGATTCTTATCCAGGACAACACATGGCCAGATCCTGTTTGTTTCATCCAACTGACTTCAACAACTAAGCATAAGGCAACAAGCAAGACCTGACCTCTCTCACTTCTCACAGTAAAACTCACCGTTTGTGAACTCTACAAAATATTCCTTCCAATACTGGCACCACTAGGTGTCTCAGAACAGACTGAAGCTCACCTTCAGAGTTCACAATTACAGAAGCATACTCACAGCTCTCCTAACTATAAATCTGACTGGCTATGGTCATTATGGCACACGTTAATGCCTATCAGCAGAAATTGGAGCTGTCCTAGAGATCTACAAAGCAGCAACAACTTATTGGAGTGAAACAAAACAGATAGTTCTTCTGTTAGTACGTGCTATATGGGTGAATCCCAAAGAGCATTCTCTTTAAATTCAGTGAAATGTACACCTCAAATCTGATCATAATCTGTCCAGCAACTCTTGACTATTTAATATCCCATTTATTTGACTTATTCATTAAAAATCACATTCAGGATCCACAGCAAACCATTGTCTTTGTCCTCACAAACACACCTGCTGGTGACATTTGTTGTATTTTGTTTGTTTGTTTAAACAGAGTAACAGTAATGTATCCTGTAAGTTAAATAATAAAAGCTGGAGAGCAAAATAAAGCACAAAACTGATGCAAGTACGCTCTATTTGTTTTGAACTTCAGAATGAACAGGCCTATTCAAAGATGACAAAGGAATCAATTAGCAAATGACTAATGTAATGCATGAAAGGGTGTCTACAGGATTTGCACGTGCTCACACACACGTGCTGGCATACAGACAGCTTGGCTTTATTAGAAATCTCACTACCAGAGTTTAACTTAAGATAAATTAACTGCATTAAAATACTGACATTGTGAGGATTTTAATACTAGCAACACCCTGTAGAGGGCATTCCTGTGTGAAATTTTAAACACTTTAAAAAAATAGGTTAGAGTTACTGAAATCTCTGACAAATGTGACAGCTCTGCCTCTCCCTTCACAGCTTCCTGTTCCCATCTCCTGTTTCCTTCTCTTGTATTGCATCCAGGCTCCGTTTCGACTTTGTGTCCGATTGCCCACTTCCAGTTTTGCTCAGTCCACATGAAAGGCATGCTAGCTGGATCTGCTTCATGTTCTCCAGGGCTTCGTTCTTGGCGTTCTTCAGAAGATCTCCTTGGCCCTGCAAAGACAAGATAGGCAAGAGAGAGTCAGGGATCACACACATTGCTCAAGACAGACAGCAGCAATACTGCTCTCCTGTTTCTGACACACTATTTGGTGCTGTGGAGCAGGTTCCAGATCCCATCTCAAATCCCCTCTACTTTCTTGTGAACACCAGCTCTGAAGGAACAGACTGAAACCCATTTTGCATCCCAGTACGGAAGGCAGTGGTCAGGGTGAGAGGGACAGGTGCCAGGTTCCCCCTGTGGCATTAGCTGTGTGTCTGTCACCCATAAGCTCTGAAAACCTGGTCACCTACCCCTTCTTGCCCTCCAATTTGATATGCAGTATTGGGCTTTCCTTCATCACAGCACCTCTGTAAGAAGGTACAGCAGTCTGTAGTGCCACACTGAATCCATCTGAACCATTTTGTTTGGGACTTTTGAGCAGGAGAACAGGAGTAAGAGACATCACAAGCAAAGTCTGCTTCTGTATCATCTCCAAGCATGTAAAGGTGAGGTGACTAACAGGATGTCAATCCAACTTGTAACTATCAGGAAAAACATGTTACATGAAGTCTGTATTAAGGAGATGGCATTCATAAATGCCAAAATGAATATTTATGCAATATTGATATCTCAAGTGCTGTGAAGCAACAAGATTCTGGTGATATAGGATACAAATAAATAAAAGCCAGGAGATGCATCTGGTTATTAAAATTCAGTATCACTAAGAACTTGAGCTGCTCTTCTCCTAATGTCACCTGAACTACAGCTGTAAGTACACCACCTGCTGCAGCTGGTTGTATGCATATTCAGAAGGAATATCCATGCTGACTGAAAGGTCACATTCGCTTCCCTGCAACCAAACCCAACTTCCTGTGAATCCATGGATTCTTTCTTTCCTAGGTCTTGAAGAGACAACAGAAACTACAGCAGTACATGGCACACTGCTGATTTACCCTCTGTAGGTTTTCCAAACAAACCAGATGTGTCTGGAGGAGTCACAGTGTGTCACATTCCAGTACTGGGAGCATCTCTGCTCTTCCTTTTTTCCAGATCTAAGAGGGAAGGATTTATCCCACTCTGATGAGAGCATAGTTCTCTTTTTGCCAGTGCCTGGCACCAGACTTGAACTGCCTGAGCCCCAGCAAACAATGTTCACAGTGAAGAAACAATGGTGGCTTGCAAGTCCCTCTTCACTGGTAAACACCACATGAGAGACCACATCAGGCAGGGACAGCAGCTCCCACCGAGGAAGGCAATTGCCTCATCTCCTGGAGACATGAATTTGTTCCTGCTGAACAATGCAGATCACTGGGAATCCAGCTCAATGGAGAATGACAAAAAGTACCGTGAGCGCACAAGCAGCTCTGTGCTGTCTGGTGGGATTCTTCAGATGAGATTTGTGTCTCAGCAGAGTGTGATAGTTATGGGAATACAAATAGAGACAAATAGTTTGAAGAAAACAAAACAAGAACGATTTCCACAGCATGTATTTCACACAGCCACAATCTTGCTTTCAGGACAGAGACTGAGTGCATGGTTAAAAGCAGCAGCCAAGAATCCAGGAGACCAGTCTCTGCCTCAAGCATCCAGCATGCTCTTGTCTACCAGTCTGGAAATGACATAGGAATCATGCTGGGTTGTAGCAACAGGAGTAACACACCATGACACAGGCACTATCATCAATGACATGGTAATATGATCCAAAAGAGAGAGAGATTCTTCACTATGCAAATAAGAGTTTTGCCTTCAGAGTGAAATAGGCCCAGTGGCAATGGGCCTGCAGGACTGAAGACACCAAAGGCTGAACCTAAGTGCAAACATCAGCATGATGGTGCTTTGCAGCCTTAACTTCCCTAAGTCAAAACCTGACACTATGTATTGCACAAGAAAGAACTCAAAATAGACATCCCTACAACACCAAGAACAACTAAGGCCCAAACCTGGGACAGTGCAAGAGAAAGGCAAAATATGATGACGAAAGGCCCAACACCCCAAAGCACTCTGTGTCCCCTTAGTCAGGGTGGCTGGGAAAAGACTTGTAGGAGTCTGTCCTCTGCTCTGGCATGGCCAGCATCTCCCCAGGCAGCAATCACCCATCCTGTGCATGCCAGAGGAGGATTATTTCCTATCATGCGCAAGCTCTGTAAGCTTCATCTGACACAAAAAGCTCCATCAGAGTCTACATCACTTTATTCATGTCCTCTTCCTTCTCAGAATGATGGAGGTCTTTCTCAGGGTGGCCCACAACCTGTGCCTTTGCCTAGAGATTCACTGAGGCATTAATTTAAGATTCGGTATGATCCCACTTGGAGGATGACAGCCTAAGTCCACCCTGACAAGACTTCTCTGTGAAATCCCCAGAAGCCAAGGGGCTTCACACCCTGTGTGAGGGTGCTGAGCCACCCGCTCTCCCTTATGAATATTCCAACTCCACATTTAAACAGATTACAGGCTTTGTCGGAGGAAATGCACATGTCATCTGGTTCCAAGAAGAAAAACAACTCTGCCTGAGCAAACTTCCAATATTTTGAAGACATTCTTATTTTACAGTGAACTAAAAACAGAAAAGGACTTATCAAAATAGTGCCATTCATGTGCAGACTAATTGATTTATGTCTTAGTCTCCTTGTATTTTTTATTTTTAAACACTGGTTCATCTGAGCAAGCTGAAGGAGCAAAACTGATTCATATCATCTGTCACAAGAAAATTCCTGACAAACCAGCCCCCTCTGACATCACTGTCATAATTCTAGAAACGCCATGAAAAAAATAATCTGTGGGCATGCTCTGTTTGAAAAGCCATCTGTTTGCTTTGAAAAACTGGCTGTGAGCATAACCCGCTTAAGAAAAATGTCAGCAAAATTGTGTCAACACCTAAACAAACTGAACACTGGATAGAAGCTGGAACAAACTTTAGAAGTATGACTGCATTGAAATAACCTCCATCAATCAGTCAATGTCCTCATTTCTGGGTGGAGAACAATCCTCTTTGCCCCTACAAACAAAGTATCTCTCTTCCAGACGAAGAGAGATCACTATGATCCCCTTCAGAATCTTTCCGTCTATCTCCCTTCTGCTACATCAGCCTTCCTGAAAATAAATACTCATGAGAAAGTTTAAATCCAGCATTTGGCAGGACTCTAAATTAAGGCAGAAGAGATTAATTGAGTGTTCCACTGGAAAAACTGATCAAGAGGCCCTTTTTTATTAGCGTTAAGGAACATTAAATGCCAGGTTTCATACACCTAACTACAACTAACTGTGGGATGTCAGCATAAATTACACTTGTTAAGCAAGTGTAAGATTGTAAGTATTTACACCTTGAGACACTAATAATACTTAGAAAACAGAAATAATATGACATAGCTCCAACTGCTCAATTTCAATGACAACCCATAAAAGGCTCCAAGAAGCATAGGCAGCTCCAGGAGGACAATGGCGATGGCCACTGATAGAATGAGTTCTGTACGCTGTTGGGGTTTTTTGCTAAACTTCTAAGTTTTCATGTGTCATAATAACAGTTAAACAGCAAATATACAACAACCACCCAGACTATGAGGCTGGGGAACTGTGAGGAGGTTGCATGTATATCTCTACATATAAAACGAAGGTGGTCAAAGGGCTGGAGCAACTGCCCTATGAGGACAGGCTGAAGGAGTTGGGGTTGTTCAGCCTGGAGAAGAGAAGGCTCAGAGGGGACCTCATAGTAACTTATCAGTACCTGAGGGGGTCCTACAGAAAGGCAGGGGAAGGAGTTTTTAACATAATATCGGATGGGAGGACTAGAAACAACGGATGGAAATTGGAGTAGGGTAGGTTTAGACTTGACATAAGAAAGAAATTCTTTACAGTGAGGGTGGTGAAACACTGGAACAGGTTGCCCAGAGAGGTTGTGGATGCCCCCTCTCTGGAGGTGTTCAAGACTAGGCTGGACAAGGCACTGGGCAGCCTGGTCTAGTGGGAGGTGTCCCTGACTATGGCAGGGGGGTTGGAACTCGATGATCTTTGAGGTCCCTTCCAACCCAAACTATTCTATGATTCTATGATTCTAAATATATACGCTTGGATATGTACATTAATAAATAATTATTCTTCCTGTGCTTTCTAGGAAACACTCTGCAACACTTAGGTTATGGCATACAACTCTGGCCACTCACCATGACCACACAAGAGGGACCAAAGCCCTTGCACCAGCATCAGGGGGGCTGCAGGAGGACCCTGAAAGCTGCCACTCAGCCTCAGCAGAAGGAATGGCACAAACAGGTTGCCCCAGACAAATAACTCCCTTTTCTAACAGCAAAGTGGAAAATCCCATGTTGAGCATTCCCACAGTTCAAAACCATCCATGTTTCCAGGGAGACCAAAAGAGTGGCTGCTCAGGCCATTCTGTAATCTGCTCTTTGCTAAAGCAGATGGTTACCTATCTCCTGGCAGACACATTCTCTGACAGCACATTATGGGAGCTTTCCTCTCTGCTCCTAGGGGCTGGGTAAACAGAGAATAAATAACAGAGGTCTCACCACTCAGGAAACATCATACTCATGCTATTACTGTTATTTTAATTTTTTTTTCTCAAAGAAACAAGCTCTTATATTATTATTTAATCACAAAGTAAAATCTCCAGAGGCTGCCTGCGGTTGGCTGAAAAAGCCAGATCGTGGCCAAATAAAACAACCACAAGCATCACATTGCTCCACATCTTAGAAGGAACTAAGATAATGGCAGCCATCACTTGGGACAAGGGATTCAGAAAGCAGAAAGACTGGAGAGCTGCGGAGATACTGGAGTTTTCTGCCCACAGGAGGTAGTTACCACAAGGAGTGCATTTTCAAAGTGCCACAATGGGACTTCAATTGTGTTCAACATTAGTAAGGAGGCACACAATTAAATGATTGCACATGGCTTTGAAAATGTAACCTTGAGGAGAAAATTGTCAATGGAATGATTTGACTATGTTAAACTTATTAAAAAAAGCAGATATTTTTCCATGTCTTCTTCAAAGTTAAACAAGGGAACAGCTGATATGAATTTGAATATAATACATCCACATTTCAGACAAAGTAGTCCCAAAATATAAAAAAATTTCCTAAATCAATGCAGACTTTAGAAACTCGCCCTTTTAATTACTATTGTCTATAGTTTGTTGAGAGCTTTGTTGTACTCTCTGTGATAGAGAACACAGTGCACATGCTGCCATGAAAAATTACTATATACAAAGATCATACACAAAGCACATAATTACTTCTTGCATGCTGGTAAATAAAGGATAACAAAAATGAGTTATCCTAGAGGAAAAGCAGGAGCAAAGAGTTACTTGCCTATTTATTTTAAACCCTTGGTACAGCACAAATCCACTTCCTGTCAGAAAAATAAAAAGGCCACAAATATAAAAGTTATCAGTTAAATGTCACTCCTTGTGCCACTGGTGTATCACTCAAAGTCAGGGGTTTGGGAGTAACTTCCCACATATGCAGTTCTGAACCAAATGCAGCAGCTTGTTCCTACCTGGCTGAAAACAGCAACAGCTTTGTCACTGGGTAAATTGTGCAATCTATCCAAGTCCATCCTGGTGGTCAAGTTACTGCATTTCTCAGTATTTGCCAGTAGTTTCGGGTAATCAGTATGTTACTGACAGCCAGAATCCTTTTCTCACATTTCTCACATTGGAGGGCCACAAAGATGATCAGAGGGCGGGAAGCACCTCCCTTATGGGGACAGGCTGAAGGAGTTGGGGTTGTTCAGCCTGGAGAAGAGAAGGCTCAGGGGGGACCTCATAGTAGATTATCAATACTTGAAGAGGGGCCTACAGAAAGGGTTGGGTAGAATTTTTTAATATGGTCCAGGATGGCAGTATTAGGAGTAATGGATGCAAATTGAAAGAGGGGAAATTTAGGCTGGATAGAAGTTCTTTACTGTGGGGGTGGTGAGACACTGGAACAGGCTTGTCCAGTGAGGTTGTGGATCCCCCTTCCCTGGAGGTGTTTAATGCCAGGCAGAATGAGGCACTGAGCAACCTGGTGTAATGGGAGGCAGGGGGGTTTGAATTAAGGTCCCTTCCAACCCAAACCATTCTATGATTCTATGATTCTATAAAGTGCTAAAATCTCTGTAAGCAGCTACAAACTGTTGTAGAATAGGTTGACACATGCAGCTTTGACATGGTTACGTGATGAAATCAAAGTGAAGTGAGTTTTTTAGATGAGCACTGAACTTGAATCAAAGTTTGTGCCACGCAAAACCCAATAGCTTTGTGACTCTGATCCAGGAATGGATCCTGATGCTAAAATTGTGTTGAGTGTTAAGAACATTATTCAGGTTACCTGAAAACCAGATCCATCTGATTTTAACTACTATTTAAACTCCCAAACTAGACCAATATGTTGGTTGTTCACTAAGCTGCTTCACAAAAACCCCAAAATTTTTGAACCAATTTCATTTGCTATTTGGGTTTCATCCCAAAGGTCTACATTGGAGAGGATGATTAAATGAAGTTCTACAGAAGTGTCCAGCATTAGCCTGGTTAGTTTTCTATGAGGCTGGCAACAGCTCACTGAACAGCCAAGAATCAATCCCATACTGCAACCAGTGAACTGAATAACTGGGAAGAGGGAACACTGGCTATCTCTACCAGTGCGGAATTTCCTTGAAAAATACCCCCAGCATTTTTCATCTTATTTTCCAGCCGTTGGAAAGGTGTAATTAAAAACCAAATGTCTGTGCTGGATACCCAGAGACAGCCTCCTCAGTACCACACTGGGCAAGGCTCCCTAATTTATTACTAAAGGGCCAGCACATCACTTGTATGTTTCCAAATCGCGGGGGACAGCCAGATGCAAACCTTGAGGTCAGCCTAGGAGGTGGAAATGAACAAACTGCCTCTGGTATAGGTAAAACCACAAAAACACTCATGCAATTAGCAAAAACCCAAATACTTAGAAAAACTTCTGATTCTGGCTGCTGGCTTTGCCAGCAGGAATGTATCTCATCCTTGTACAGCCATGGTAACTTCAGAAAGAATGGCTCTGTCTGTAATTCTCTTGCAGAATTCCTCTAATGAAATAAAGCCAAAGGATGTATGTGGGTAGCTTACTCTCTCAAACACAGTGAAGCACTCCCCCAAACCCTACAGACCGTGGACCAAAGACTGAGGAGGAATCAACATCAGCCATATGCCTGAACGCCTAAGTGGCAAAAGCACTCCCACTGCAGCATTGCCTACTGATCTTTAAACACATCTCTCCATCCAAATCTGAGGACTCTTGCAAATCAATTGCACCATGAGGACACTAATCTATTCCTTCAAAAAGGCATTTTAGGTATAAAGAGAGTGGGTTTATATATTTTTAAATGACTCTTACTTCAATCTCATCTGGGTATTTAAATTACTTTATATCAGGCTGTCAAAAGCAATGAATGTGAACATTGACTGCCTGTAACTGTGTTGCAGCAGGAATGTGCTTTCAGAAATAATGGCATTAATTTGATGTTAGCCATGTGCTGAGCAGTTTAGCTGTTCATGTCTCTCCCAGGCCCTGCATCCAGATGACAGTTTGCAAGCACAGCCACAAATGTGGCTCTTGCTGGCAACCCCTCCACGTTAGGAGCCTGCCTTTTTTTTTCTGGTGAAAAGCCTGAAATGAAACAGCTGTCTGGAAGATCAAGCAAGTCCCAGAAAAAACAAGGGGAAGAAACATGAGGCAGAAAGGACAGATGACTTCCAAGCAGAAGGACCTGCTGCAGGGAAAGATAGATTTTGTAGCTAACAAAAACGTGTGCAAAGCAGCCCCTCAGCAAAACACTTAGCTGGGAATAGCTGGCACTGCCCTCAGGCTGCCAGCCACACAATTAACATCAAAATCGTGTCCTTCATCTCAGGTGTTGACAGCAAAATATCCGTTAACTTCATCAGAAGCTGGAAAGGCTTTCATAGCCATCCCCAAGTTGATTCTGATTTGACTGAACACAACAGGCAACTGCATGGCCTTGGGTTTTTTGTTTCTTTTGGGGTTTTTGTTTCATTGTTTGGTTTTTGGGTTTTTTTGGAGGGGGGGGAGGGATGGAGGAAGGGTTTGGAGGAGGAGGAGAAATATTACAGGAGATATAGCACAAATACTCAAATAGCCTAATTAAGGTTCCTCCATGCAGCTCCTCACCTTGTCTCTGAGTAACCACCACCTGGCACAAGCACTAATTTCTTATCAACTGCATAGTTTGCAAATCCTCCTACATGGTGGCAGCTTGCTTGGGAACATGAGATTGCTCTGGTTTGGCTGCTCTTCTCCCTGAACACCAGGTGCTTCAGGCAATCAGTCCCTATCAAGTTCACAGTCAGCACTGACCACAAAAAACTTCACACTGAAGAAAAAAGCATTAAGCTGAGACCAAAAATGCCAAATGACACGAAAAGTTAAGTGAAGAAAGAAAAACACAACACTAACTTCTAGGGGGGATCAGGTTTTTAGCAAGATCTCTAAACAAATTCTCTGATGGATCAGAGAATGGTCCCTGCCTACTGGGACATTTCCAGTCCAGAGACGAGCCTTGTCATTCTGGTCCCTGTCAAAAACAGGTTTGCTGGTGAGCACTGGGTAAAAGCAGAGCTGAGCCACCTCCTCTGCTCATGTTCTCACAGCCAAAGGACAAAGAGGTTCCCAGGGGCTCAGCAACTCTGGGCTAGAAGATCTAGAATCCCAGCCTTGCCCTCCCAGTGCAGATGAGAAACTCGGTACAATTAGGAGTAGATACAGGCAGAGATCTACTGAAATGAAGTGACTGAGAGGGGAAGACAAAACCAGGAGCAGCCATGGCTGGACATGAGAGGTCTGTAAAGGAGACAAAGCAAACTGACTGAGTCAAGCAGGAAAGTTGTGCATGACAGGGACTGTAGTATTCATTTACATGTTCATTGGCCCAAAATGTCAATGAAGGAAACTGAACAATTTCCAACCTGTTATGATGCTGCACCACAGAAAGTAAGAAGCTTTTTAGCAAAGTTGAACTCACCACAGTTACTGGTAAGGGTTAGAGATTGAATTTAGACTACCCAGCTTCAGACCACTAAGATGCTCCCCTAATGAAGGAAACTGCCCTTCTGATGCTGCCTATAGACTCCAGGCTGAGCCCATTTATCTCAGACTGATAAACTAGGTGACTCAGGCTGAGCTGTGCAACTCCCATCCCCTTTGTCACTGTCTGAAAATGTAAAAAGAATTTCAGGAGCTTTTAAGTGCCTTCATGTGGCTCATCTCCTCCCCTCTTTGAGGAACACCAACATTACCAGGTCACAGAGCAGGAGCCCCAGAAACACCCAGTGATCACTTAACTGCAATTATCATCACTTCCTGCTCTGTCAATTCAGAGTGACCGCAGTGTATCATATCAGTAATGCTATCCCTGCCAACATGGGACCTACATCTGATGCACAACACTGAGGATGCTGGAGAGAAAAAAAATTCTGCATGAGCCTTTTTAACTTATTCGAGTTTGTCTGTCATGTTTGTTTAGCATGCTCTCACACATACACAGCCTATCTGAGACAAGCAATGACATCTTTTTCTTTTGGTGATCTAAAATAAACAGTAGCTGCCACAGCAACATAATCACTGGCTTTGCCTGTTTTCTCCACAAACTGTTCCCATCTCTACCTCAGGACATGACCCATAAGAAAGAGCCCTTCAGCTCGATCATAGTTTGCCACCTTGCACTTGATTATTGCTGAATGAGATGAAAGAAGAATGTAGCTGTCAAGTACACAACATACAAGATTGCAGTTTCCCAGTCTGTTGTTCATACACTAAAGCTTGGTTCCACTCAGCAAGTATTTGGGCATCTGCCACATTGAGGACTTACAAGATTTACCAGGATTGCTGAGGCAGAGTAACTGCAAGGTCAATGTCTGGTCTCACTGAACACCTTCAGCTTTCAGAGAATGAAGTCTGGCTTTTGACTAACCACCAAGCCCTCCCTGCAGATCCATACTTCCCAAAATCAGATATGTTAACACAAAGGTTACTCCACAGCCCTCTATTACTGGTAGCTCTGGATGAAAAAAAAGAATCAATATCACCATTGAGTTAAACAGTGTTTTACTTTAACCACAGTCCTCAGAATGAGAATGTGCTAGTGGTGCAGGTGAACATTTCCTCTTTTCCATGTCAGGAGATAGTAATGGAAGGTGGACCAGCACAATGGAATGGAGAAGGTTGTGCCAACAAGTTGCTACCTGCTGCATCCAGAGTTTAGCTGCCTTGACTCCTGTACCCACAAAAACGGCAAGTCAAATGTCCCAGCTGGCGCTAGTATTACACACATCCTGACAATGGGAGAGAAGATTCCTATCTATGCAAAGGAGTAGAGGGGGAGGACTATAAAGACATGCCAGCCCCATGCTTCAGCAAAGCACAAGGACTAGCTATCTTGGTTACAAAGTTCGTTACCAGATGTCATTAAGGCTGCTGACAGTGGTGGAGAAAACCCAAGCCACCTCCTCAGCTGAGGAGGAAGTTTCAACAGAGCAACCGGCAGCTTTCATCACATCCTGAGCTCCCCTAGGGAATTAGCTTCAATTAGACATCCGTTCCCCTGCAGGGAGTGGGGGGTTTATGGCACATAATTCATGTAACAAACGGGGCAGTCAACTTCACATCATTTTTAAGTGTGGGGAAACTGTGATCCACTGACGGTAGCTGCAACAAGCTTAAAATATACTACAAAGGTAATTTTTAGAATACGTTAAACCTCTTGGCACATACCAAAGCTTACATTCCAAAGTAACCATTTCAGGCCATGCACCAGTTCAAAGTTCCCAGAGAATGACACAATTCAGATTTAATAATAAGCAAATGCTGGAGGAAAAATAATGCATAAGTGATCCTCAATTAGTGTTCCCACCACTTACACATCAGTAACTCCCTGATAGAGCCTTATGCAAATTCAGAAGACACGACTGCTGTGGAGGCTTCGAGCAGCAATTCCCTCTTGCTCTGACCCACCATGGACCACCTAGAAACAGAGCCGTTTGCTCTCTTGTACAACAGCAATGCATGCACAAGTTGTGAAGTGAAGCTCCCCGGTGGCACAAAGATCTGTATCTAAACAAAACAGGGGAGAATTTAACAGCATAGGAACACAACTGCATTGGGTAAAAATCCTCCCAGAGCCCGTGAATTCCTCTCCTCACACAGGGCACTGAACTGACACACAGAAGCTCCATGCTTGAAGGAAAACAAAGGGAATTTTCTCTACCAGCAGTTAACTTTCTTTTCAAAAAGAAAAAAAAGGAAGTTTCAGGAAACTACAGGCCAGTCAGTTCTGGAGCCCCCAACACAAGGTCATTGATCTGTTAGAGTGGGTCCAGAGGAGGGCTACGAAGATGATAAAAGGGCTAGAGCACCTCCCTTATTAAGACAGGCTGATGGAGTTGGGGTTGTTCAGCCTGGTGAAGAGAAGGGTCAGGGAGGACCACATAGTGACTTATCACTTACTGAAGGGGGCCTAGAGAAAGGCTGGGCTAGGACTTTTTAATAGGATATGTGATGGCAGGACTAGAAAAAAATGATGCAAATTGAAAGAGGGAAGATTCAGGCTAGATATAAGAAAGAAGTTCTTTACAGTGTGGGTGGTGAGACACTGGAACAGGTTGCCAATGCCCCCTCTCTGGACGTGTTTGAGGCCAGGCTGGACAAGGCACTGAGCAACCTGATCTAGTGAGAGGTCTTCCTGCCTATGGCAGGGGAATTGGAACTAGATGATCTTTAAGGTCCCTTCTAACCCAAACTATTCTATGATTCTATGATTAGCCCTGAAGTGAGCACAGCTCCAGCAGACTATTACCAGGACAGAGCATGCTGGTTCACAATGGCATTTCACAGTTTAAAACATGAGAATGACAAAATACCCTCCTGGCAGACATCATCAGTGTCATCTCTAAGTGGGCCAGAAGTGGCAATGGCTGCTAACTGGGGTGAGACTGGATAAAAATGGCAAAAGGAATTTCTAGGTGCTAAAGTGAATTTGCTAAATAACAGAGATTAAAATACAGCTGAAATTATTTATAAACATAATGTGTCTTTTCAATAATAAATAAGCATCTCTTCTCATATATTATTTAAGGGACATCAGTAATCCTCCAGTTGCATAAAGAGATAACTGCAGTTTTCTAAGAAAACACGTTCATTTTGTGTGTCTCAGACCATAGGGAATACTGTGCTGCTTAACTGACCACTATCACCAGCAAGTGAAAGGAAAAGATCACCAATAATCTTCAGTGCCATGATTAATGACCACAGGACACTGCCGATCTGGGAAGGAAAAGGTCTCTCCAAGCTTCTTACTAGTGCCTGGCATGGGGGCAGGAGCAGCACCTAGATAACAAACTCAGAGCCACCCCACAGGCTGGGAGGCACAGACGCCAACCCTCCTGCACACTGCTTGGGCCACCTGTCACAGGGCAGGTGACACAGAGCAGGCTCAATTTGGCTTATACTGCAGTCTTTAATACCTCACAGAGGCAGTGGGTTCATTTACTTTCTTCATCAGTGCAGCCATTGACAGATAAAAGCAAGAAATGTGTGAATTTCTGCTGAAACTTACACTTTCATGACAGCCCCTTTAATTCCTCTGAATGAGGTCATGTTGACAGACTGGTACAAACAAGATTCCCAACTTCCTTGTCTTCCAGGTTGTGTTAATTAACTCCACCGCCGAGTATGGCACTCTTTGATATCCATGTCTCAGATGAAAATGTCACCATTACAGGGGGGGAGACAGCCGCAGAAGTTGTTGAAGTTCTTCCACCACTTGAAGTACCTGCCTTCACTGGGATGGGAGATGACACAGACCCAGTTTTCACATGAAAGCAATCTGCCTTTAGTGGGTGATCATCTGCAAACATTCCATTCAGTCATCTTTCCCACTTCCCCCTTAGTATTACCCATTTTCCAGCTCAGTTCTGCACAGGTACAAATGGGTTTCAGGAGTAACTCCTTTTCCTCAAAAGAGGAGTTCCCTCAAGGAACTTGTAATCCTACCTGATGCTTTTTCAAATAACTTCCTCATAGGTAATAATCTTGCTACTGCTCAAAGCAGGATTTGAAGAACAAATTCTCTTTGTATTCACACATCATCACCTTAATTTTACTAATTACTTTTCCAACTATGTGGTCTTTGGGCCAGTTGACATACACCCCTGAGAGAAGTTGACCTTCACATCCAGATATCAAAATCCCTGCCAGATCAGTCATGAAGAGA
Source organism: Turnix velox (assembly GCA_013400935.1). NCBI lineage: Eukaryota > Metazoa > Chordata > Aves > Charadriiformes > Turnicidae > Turnix > Turnix velox. Next base: position 93,343 of record VZTY01027246.1, on the reverse strand, counting down.
GATGACAGCAGCACAGCTGGAGTCTAGGCTGACTAGGGGTCCGCCCCACAAGCACAGCAGAGCCAGGTCCCACACAGCTACCTGACTTCCAGAAGAAGTCAGCACGAGTACAGAGTAATAAACTCATGCAAACCACATCACAGCCAGAGACAGCTTTAGAGTCTGGCTTAAGGCTGTACTAGAAGCAGAGCCACAAGTAAGACACAGAGCAAGATGGTTCTTCCTGCTGCTTTAGCATAATTTACATGATAGGTAAAAATGAGGCTACATAGAGAGGAGAGGGAGTTGAGGCTGGGGGGGGAGAGACAGGAAAGGTGGTGATGACCATGAGGACTGTGAGACAGGACAAAGCGAAGCAAGCAGGGAGCTTCACTGGGCTGCCAGCCTGCACCAGGAGTGAGCTAGGCATCTACTTTGGCAGACTAGCACTATTTAAGCATTTTAACATGCCTCCATTTGCAAAATGAAGCCAAAATTGGTTTCCTACACACAGTATATTGGTGTGCAAACCCTCTGCCAGGCTCAAAGTTCACACTGCTGAGGTGGCCTTGACACAAGGTGAAAAAGGCACAGCGACTGCTGGCCCTGTGTCACACCACCATGGCTATCATGCAATGCACCTCACCCTGTGCACAACCACCAACTTGGCATCAGATCCATAGCTTTTGGCAATTTGTCATATTATTCAGAAGACAAGGCACATCACAAGATCACTTGCCATCTATCTCTGTCTATTTTAGTCAAACACAAGGAAATATAGCAAAGCAAGACACCTCTCAAGGCTTTTCATACAATCCTTCATTTCTCTAATCTGTTCTTTTTGTCCCAAAGTTACTATGCTGTGTATATATTTGACAGCCTGTCTCACCTTCCTCCTACACACATACATGCATGTGTGCCTGCAGACATACAAACCCATACTAGTGGAACTGAAGGACTAATATTTACATCTGAAATGAAGAACGTTGGATTGCAGTCCAAAATTTAAAAAAAAAAAAAGGCATCAGTTCACAGTGCTTGTTTTCCAGAAGAAAAGTCAGAAAATGGTACCTGCTCCCTGAATGAACAGAAACTATAAATTTTGCTTAGTCCTGTGCAAAGTTGCTGGTCACAGGCACCACTGCTGCAGGCAGGAGAGTATAGGTAGATGTCTGTTAAGTACCACCTCTGCCTGATCCAAAAGTCTGCACAATCACTTCTTATAAGGCAATGAAGAACCTCTGATGTGTCAGTATTGGACAAAACCCCAGGAACACCCAACAAACATGGGACAAAGTTACTCCTCTTTGCCAGGCCACTCTGAGCCTCCATGCCCTAATACATCTCAGAGTATCATGAAGGACCAAGAGCTGTGAGCCCTGATGATGCTGGTGTCCCTTCCCCCATTAGCTCTTGCTGTTGCCAGCATTTGGTACTTGCAGATTTAAGATTCCCTGGGTGGCCTTCATGCATATTTTAAACATGTGAATATTTAATTTGCTCTAAATCCAATTAATGTCTTCAAATTTTCCTTGGCCATGAAAACAGAGACCTTTTCAGAAATACCATTAGGGATTCAAAAACTCACAGGGAGCAGCCAGGGAGGCCACACTGTACTTGTTTGAGACTACTCACTACATCCTCCCCAGAGAAATGCTTAGGAGCATGGCTGATGGCTATTCCAGGTACTGCTGAGAGACTGGCATTACACTCCTTTTACTGTGATACACACTGTGAAGTAACTTGAGAAGTTTCCATCATTAGTACAACTGACAAAATCCACCAAGACTAAGTGTCTTTTAAAGAGCTCTGGGTCCTGCCTTTGGGCTTGAGCAAGAAAAGCAAGAGCCAGTGCTGTGAACAGTTCATGACAGAGCTCAGGGACACGTTTACCAGGCAAAACAGCACAGAATAGTATTCTGCTATGGACAAGAAGGATGCATGTACCTACTAGCCAGGAGCACAGGCTTTGTCCTCCAAACAAGCAACAGAGCTGGGAGCCTCCACCACACTTATCACAGCACCTAGAAAGGCTCAGAATGAGCTCTGCTCCCATTTCATAGGCTTAATAAGGAAAAACCTAACGCTTTGTCTCCCTCACCATTCCATCTACTTTTAAATAAACTAAGCTAAGCAGGCTGGTGTTTACAATAATAAATGGATGTTGGCCTTGCTGGACCTTTTCACCTTCTCTTTAGTACTCTCAGAAAGCCAACTGCTTAATGTTGTTATTTTTCTTCTTTGTCCTTCAGTTCATGTGTAGGAGACCAGCCTGACCTAATAACTGCATGAATAATTAGAGCAGTCCTGCATTTCCTCATACATTTGTTAAATTTGTTGTCACATCAACAACTGATTGGCTTAGTGAATGTCAGATGCAGCTGAGCTGATCTCAGGATAAAGCAAAAAATTCCTCAATAGTAGCCAGGGTACAGATTCTGGAGAGGTTTAAAATTGGAAATATCACTCACAATTGCATCTACAAAGGAAACATACACTACCTGGGGACTAGGCAGCAGGAGAGGCATTTAATCTCTTGGGAAAAAGAGACTTTGGGGTAACTACGTTCAAAAGGTATTTATCCAGGGAGATCTGGAGATGAATACAGATGGGACAACACAATGAAATCTGCATTTAAAAACGAGCACAACATCTCCACAGCAACCATTCCTGCTCTCGCTGGACTATCACTGTCACAAGATGACAGCAAATCTCAAGAATGTGTGGCTAAGCCATTACAGCGTGTATTTTATCCATTTTTGCAGTTTCACAAATTAAGTACTGATGAGCTGATGTCCACACAGATACACTGGGAAAAGAGGGATATAAGATAAAAGGATTTTTTTCAGGGGAAAGAGGGAAGCCTAACTGACACTTAAAGAATTACATAGTACATGGAATGCAGCACCTTTATGTGGGCTCATAAACTCACTCTGTTCTTGCTAAAGATCTAGACACTGTAAATTGTTGTGCATATCCTCGGGCAGTAATTAGATGACATCTAATGTAATACACTGTCACAGTTGTGCTTAATAACACTAAACATTATGCCATACTTCTCTTCTGTCCACTCTGCGGCATGCCAAGGAGCAAAGCCATGGTTCTTGCCTAACTACAGGAAAAAAGAACTGATATGAAAGGACCCAGATAAATCCTACATACAAGATGGCATAGAGTACTCTAGAGTATCCATTAAAAACATTGCCATAGTGCACAACAATAATCCTTAAAACAAGGCTGTGAATGGAACATAGTTCTTCCAAAGATCAACAGATCCGTGTGGTACCACTGTGAATAAGGTACTTCCAAATAATGGTCACAATCTGATACATTGCTTTTCCTCCTTAAGAAAACTGATACTTGTCATGATGCCTCAAAGAGCCCATACGGGCCTCTGCTACCTGAGTGAGAGGTATAGATGCTGCAGGTCTCACAAGCAACTGAAGGCTGATTATGAAAAGTGACTATGATGAAGAAACAGGTCATGATCTTGTGGACATGATCTTCTGAAAGTGTTATTTGTGCACAGTTTTGCTGCATAAAACTTTTAAACCAGAGCTAATGCTATATCATAAAATTGTAAATTTCTCTGCCAAAGAGTGAACTGCATCAGCAATTTAATAATTGTATGTCTTCTGCATTCAATAACCTCTATCTTTATACATCTAATCAGCATTAATTTAAATGCGGGATAATTAGCAGATACACTCATGGATGGGTTGCTGAAATGATCCCTGAAAACCACTTAATGTCTCATAGCATGCACTAACAGTTGAGAGTCCCAGTAAGACAGAGCACATGGTACCAAAGGTGAAATTTTATTGTGGGAAGCAAAACCAATTTTAAAAATCATGAATGCATGTCAAAGAGACTAGATTTAAACTTTTGGATATTTTGCCCTTCAGCAGAAGATCAAAATAGTAAATATCACTTTATCTTTGCCTTCCCATGTTTTGTCTATCAATCGGTCAATATGTTGGTATACTAAATATCTAGATATTTACCATCAACACACAGAGAAGCATTTAGTGGTGCTGTTCCTAGACTTCAGATATGCTGATCCACCAAATCACAGATATCCATCACAGCAAAACATGCAGACAACCTTGCTAGGGCTATTAATCTCCACATACAGCATGCTTCAAGTCTCCTCGACCTACTTGTCAGGCTCTTGGGACTGAGGCAGATCCCAAACTCTTTGTCCAATCCAACACCTCCTGGTAGTCCATAACAGTCCTGCCTCAGCAAGAAGAACAGAGTACCACTAATTTCCCCCCACAGATACTCTCAAAAACTCATAAAGCTGTCATCAAATCAATGATTTGCAGATGTGACAGATGTTGCGAGTGCCTCAGTGACTGGAAAACACTTGGGACAAGATCCCACATGAGAAGCAGATGGAGCAAGCAGAGGGGTCCCAGGAGAGGCAGCAGCAGAGAAGGCTGGGAGAAGAACTGAGCTGGCCCTGCATGCACATGCCTGAGCTCAAAGCTGTCTAGTGCTCAATGGTGGCTGTCAGGACACCTTAGCTCAAATCCACAACTGGCACCCCATTTCTCCAAGCACAGGGAGGAGGAGCTCATGCCTGACTACAAAAGCAGCCACAGGAGCCAAAGAGGGGATGACCTCACAAGGGTAAGCTGGAAGGAACATCAGCATCTGGTGAGAAACAAGCACAAGCCCACACACCCTCATGAGCTCCTTTCACCTTGTGAAATGGACAGATACCTATTTTAAAAATAGGCTAATTTCTCATGAAAATGTACTGTGAACTTCTGATGCAAAAGAGAGGGTCAGGTCAAGCCAAGATGCCTTATGTGCTCATTAGAATAAGCCAAACGGTTCCCAGCACCATGGACCCCATTTCTTTTGTTACCTTTGCATTTCACTGGCACTTAGTTAATACAGAAAGGGACACAATGGCACAGGGATAGTGATGCAAGGAAATAAAAAGGAAAGCAAGACTAAGTTTGAGATCATAATCACTCTTGTAAAGCCACTGTGAGAACATTCTTTTGTCTATTGTACTGATGATGTGTCTGACAAGCCTGACACTATTTTACACAGCATGGGACCAAATAAGAGGATATCACATTTTAAAAATATGCTTATAGTCAAAGTTGGCTGTCTCCAAGTTATGTCCTTGTTCTTACTAACATTTTAATGTTCTTGCAAACAATTTGTCCTTCTAGTGGGTATTACTAATATTTAATTAAGTTTCTATTAGGAAGAAAATTACATATTGTTTTGATTCATTCTCATTAGGCATCTCTTGAAAGTACCTAAGGGCACTTTTAATCATGAAGAATACTGACAGTTTTGATTTTTATAAAATATACTTTAATCTTGCACTCTGTAACTGTTTAATGATTTTGCCAGTAGCAATTTCTTATTGCATCCCCTCTTTGTACTCAATGCGTACCTATTCCGATGAGTCTATGTAAAGGAGCACATTAATTAAATATGCCTTTGCTTCAGTAGCCTAGGAAAAAATTATTAATCACCTGGCAGGCACAAGCACAACATAATACCTGGTATTGCTCATTGGCACCTCAAACAAGCTGACTACTGCCACACAATCTGATTGCTTCCAACAACCCTGAAGACACAAAGGAGCTTTCTCCTATTGGGTGTCATACCATTCACTCACCTTATCTACTGTGAGATGTTACGGGCTGGCTTTTTCTTTTCTTTTATCACCATACCAACACATACTGAAATATAAATGCAGGGACAATTCTGACACTAGACATACAGGGGACACAAATGGCTTGAGTAGATCAGGGTTGTTGGTCTCTTCTGATAAAATTCTCCTGGGGAGCTCCTACCAGCACAGAGGAGAGAGCCAGTGCTAAACATAAGATGCAGATGTAACCAGCAGACATATTTTTATGGGCAGTGTCATTGAAATACATTATTCTTTAACAGAAAAAAAAAAGACGTTTAAAAACAATAACAATGCCTGACACTCTCAGATCAGACAGCTGAAGCTTGACAACTACACTCCCAGCTGCCCAATAGCTTTGCTGAGTTGGAACGCTCAGTTAGAATGAAAAGGTGTTTCATGTGCATTTATATCCTTGGATAGTTGCCACAAATTCAGTTAATATTTTACTATGTAAGTAAGGTAAAAGAGAAGTTATGGCCTAGAAATTAATCATGACAATTATTCGTTAACCTTGACTAGACATTGAAGTGCTTTTCAGTATGTTGACAGTATGTGCTAGGCAGCAAGTATTTTTCATGGGAAATGTTTCTCTGATACCCTACTTATGCCTTCATTAATCATAGGTCACCCTCAGAGGTCTGAACTTCTTGTTTGACACACATCTAAAAATTGGAAATTTTAGAGTAACCCGGACTGTGTTTAGAGCAATTCTGAGCATGAGGCATTTATTTTACCTAACACAGTAACTAAGTAATTCAGACTAAGGCGCAGAACAGTTTTGTGGGTGAGGCTTATTGTCCTCTCTAGCTACTTGCCTTAATTATGCCATCTGGAGAAGACCAGTCCCTTCCATCACATTTTAATTGGTAGCCTTCTCTCTTTATCAGAAGGTCCTATTAACGCCTTTACACTCCTACACTCCTTACACTCCTTTACTCACTTTCCCTCTCGTGGTGAATCAAAATACAAGGAAGCATGGGTGTCCTCCAGTCTTTTCTACCACAAACAGCCCCTCCCCCCAACCCACTTCTGCCCCTCAGACTCTTTGTTCCCTACTCATTCCTTCCCCTCTCCTGCTCAGAACGTGCTAACGTTCTTTCCACCTCCACGAAGCATCTCCTACTACTCTCAGTACTGCTGTTGCACATTATGTTTAGGTGTGTATTTGATGAGGAATGCTGTGGAAGTTCCGCTGTTGTCAGCTGTCTCAGGCTGGGATGCCAACAAATGTAAAAGCACTGGGGGGAATCACATGGAAATACTGTCAGACAGGGCAATCTGTTTAATAGGAGCTGGAGGGAGGGAGCAGCAGGGAGAGAGCGAGGGGGAGTCAAAGTGTGATCCATCAGAGCAAGGTGGGAAATGAGCCTGTGAAAGAAGGCGAGAGCTGAATGCTAATCATGTGAATGCTTGGCTCAGGTCCTCTCCACCATGGCTTCATCGGATCACCTCCTCTTTCCATCCTCAGCTGGCACTGAGTAACTTCACCCAGTCCCAGACATCCAGCTCCTGTGGCCATTTATAGCTGGTGGGTGCTAAGACAGTAGCTAAAGCCTAGTGAGTGGCTAATGTGCTCACTGAGCAGTCTGTCACTGCATAGCTGGGATGGGGGGAAGGAGGGGATTCATCCCTTCCTTTTTTAGTTGTTTCTATAATGCTCAACTTTTGAAACATAACCTCACATTTCCGCAGGATCTCAATTCCTAATTTTTTTTCATTACAAATCTCATAGCCCCATCCCTTCTCAAAGCCAGGCTCTATCCCTCATTTCATGAAACAAATACCTGAGATGCAGTGACCTCAGACAGGTCATGCTCAGAGTGTATGGGGCAGAACAGACAACCTCAGCCCAGTCTCTGGGCATACAAACCGCAAGTTATCTTTCCTCTTTTGTTCAGGCTTAGATAAATTCCTTTCCACAGCTTTCAGACCAGAGGTACAATAAGATACATTTGCTAGATCTAAATAATTTGGGGTAATGCATAAATCATATTAAAATAAAATGTTGCTTCAGTATGACACTAGTACAGACATGACAGAACAAATAGATAAGCTAAAAGAGCAAAGGTTTGCTTATAGACTTAATGGGAGACATAAGGTGGTTTTTTCTGAGCTTACCTTCAGCACTGTGATATTCCATGCAAAACTCTCAATGGCTTTGCTTAATTTTCTTCCTTTCAAACCTTCCTTTGTCCCAAGGTTATGAAGCTCTTCGTGAAATTCCATTCCTAAAAACACAGATTGCTACATCACCCAGTGTATGACTGAGTTCCCCTATAAAATGTTCAGTGAGCACTTTCAGTCATGTAGCTGGTACTTCCCACAATGTTGGAAACCTCTCTCTCTTGTTTCTTCCCCTTCCCTGTTATGACCTCATCCTGGAGAGCATCTGCCATAATGAAAGGGTCATGTGCAATTTCGTAGCAGTGCTTTCACTTTGTGTGTAACTCTCCAGTGCTGGGGTCACACACAGACCTGGTCCCCCAGGCAAACCCTCCTGCAGTGCTGCTGCCTGCAGTCTGTATTACTGGCAATATTGCAACAAAAGGCAGTCACTTGACACTCTCGAGTATTATTCTGTGCCTCAGAAAGCAGACTGACATACACAGCAAAGACAGACTCAATTGCACAGCTCCTCATTAATCTTAAACACAGCCACATGGAAAAGTCCTTGTATTTTGCAATGATAAGTTTTGTCAGAAACACATACTGCTAATTCTAGGATTGTTATTCCTGCAGCCTGCAGATACTTCCACAGCCTTGGGAATTGTTACATTTCATTGTTAGCTGCTGTGGCAAATGTCTGCAAATCTGTTGGTGGATACAAGAATTCAGGAAATCTGGAAGCAGGCTAAAAAACCTAAGTCAAATTAGCTCCCCGATTCCACAAGATTTATACAGAGTATGCAAACAATTCTCTGAGACTGGTGTGGATTAAAATGGAGAGAGAGCTGCTTCTGTTCCCTTCATTTTATACCTTATAAAGGCCAAATTGGCACTAAAACAGTTCAAAAATGGCCAAAGTCCATCCTGGCTGAACAAATCAAGTTCTGTCTCCAGTTGTTTCATAGTTCTCTGTCTCCTAATGTTTCAACGCAAATAACATGAATCCAAGCTTCACTGAAATTACACCAAAGAAATGCCTATTGAGGGAACACCTGCACGGAACAGGCATGGAGTGCTGTTAAGGGTTTGCTGAAGGATTTAGCTCTGCCACAGCCTAAGGCATCTTTGCACTCAGAATACCTTGCCTAAAGCACTCCTGGAAGACTAACAAAAGGTTTCCTCATGCCTTGCACCAACACGAGGAGCTCAGTAACAGTGAAGCAGTTCAACCCCACACACTCCACTGTTTATTTTTCAAAACTTCGCCTACTCACAAATTACGCCTGTCTGGGGTAACAAAGCCCCTGCAACAGCTCCTTTGGAAAACAGGTCTGCACCCCAGCAAGATTCCCCTGGAGGAGTGCCTCATGCCAACTGACTTACAAAACATTTCACTTCAGTAAGTGACAGAAAACCTTCAAATTACTTGCTTTGTTCTCCCCAAAAAAACCAAAACCTAACCCTGCTTAGCTCCATGTGGACAATTTTGCCTTTATGCAGCATCCATGTAGTTATTTTTCCCTCTGGACCTCACTTTCCCAGCTGTAACTTGGGAGATAGTGCTGCCCTGAAAAGAGGGAACCATGAATGCTTTTTAGGCTGACTAGGAACACCAGAGAAACCATTCAGCATGCTGTTCCTCCAGGTTCAAAGACCATCCAGTCCAACCCTCTGCAGTGAGCAGGGACATCCTGCACTAGATCAGGTTGCTCAGAACCTCAGCATGCCTGGCTTTGAACATCTCCAGGGACGATGCCTCCACCACCTCCCCGGTCAACCTGTTCCAGTATCTCACCCCGCTCACAGGGAACAGTTTCTTCCTAACCTAGCTCTGCCCTGCTCTAGTTTCAAACTGGCCCTTGTCCTGTTGCTTCATACCCTGGCAAACAATCACTCCCCCCAGCTTTCCTGTAGGCATCCCGCACTGGGGAGCAGGACTATGGTGGAATGAGGTGAAAGATATCATCACAGGCAATAGTACCTCCATTACATCTTAATTTTGAGTGCTTCATCTTGACAGTGAAAATGCCATTTAATAATTTGTCTAATTGACAACTAAGCATGGTGAGAGATCCTCTCCTCTCCTATTCCTTTCCTCTGTCTCAACCCTGAGGCTTATGAAGAGCACTTCATATCTCTCCAGCATTCTTCTCAATCATGATATTTTAAAAGCAATAAAACAGAAACAAAAAGAAAATAAATCTAGATACAGCAGCAAAGAGAACAGACTAGAAAAATTTATCTTTTTTTCTGGAAGAAGGGAAGACGGGGGAACTGTGTGAAACTCCGGACCTCAGTGTGGTGGCATGGTCCTGCAAGTTAATTTCTGTACACATCTCCAGTCCTCTGCTCAAAAGGACACCAATTCCCAGGCAAGTGAACTGGATACAAGGGTTCTTTCTGTACACAGCACAGGGTGGGCAGAAAGCTGGCAGAGGTTGCTGAGAGTACTGCTCTCAAGCTATGTCATCTAGAAGAAGCCCTGGTGCTGCACCTTATTGTCACTGTCCCATTCCTAAACTCTGCAGCTGACAAAGGCCAAAAAAAGCTGCTAAACGCTGTGGGTGTTTGTGGTCCTTATGCAAAGGCCAAGGCATGACACAAGGCCCATGAAACCCAGCAAGATGGAGCTGCTTGCCTCTCCTCCCTCTGCTACCCCAGCACCAGCACAGCTCCAGAGCTCTCAAAGAGCAAGGACTAGGTTGCACTCTGCTGCCTTACCCCATAAAAATCAGTCAAATGCTATTGTGGAAATTATTTCCAAATTTCATCTAATTAATAATATGAACTGAAGGATTTACTACATAACATCAATTTAATTCATTATTTGCATTTCACAGCAGCAAATAGCTGTAGCCTGCTCAACTTGCCAAATCCAAAAATGCCTATCAGAAACAATAGCATTTACAATAGTTTTGGTCCCAGGAGATTATGTGCAAGAACACAAATTAGATCCAGCGGGAAATGCTTGCAGTACTGATCTTCAAGACTTTTCACAGGTTAGGAAATGTGCAGTTGTACAACTGAACTGAAAAAATAGTTTCAATTCAGCAATGTAAACCTCAAACAGAAATACACTGCATATATTTATTCAGCATGGCTTATGACACTTGAACGCCAATAGATTGCCACCATCAAATGTGGACTCTAATCTCTATTCTTGCATATCAGTGGAAACCAGAAGAGATATGTCCCAGCTGGAAGTCTAGCCTGCTATCCTGAACAAGTGATAAAGAAGAGTTTGCATAAATAAGATGAACTGTAAATCTTAGACAATTTGGTAACTTCTACCATCCTGAAAACAGCATGTGAACCTAAATAGCCTAAATAGCAAAAGTAGATAAAGACAGATAAAAGAACTTGGCTCTGTGTGTTTCAATACTTCTTGCCTCCTCTTCTGTATTTAAGGGGAAAGATTGTGGTGGAGAACAGAGCACAGTAAAGGCAGCACACACCTTCTCACTCCCCCTTTTGAACTGAAAGTCTTTCTAGTTCATTTGACTAATTAAATGGCACCAGACTTCTTAGATCTGCGGAGTAGATGGAGAAATGGCTTTTAAGGTGAAAGCTGAGGATATTCCCTGAACCTATACCTCTATTGCTACCGGAGAACGAGCCTTCAGGAGGGTGGAATCTGCCTGGAAAAGGCCAGGATCCTCACTTAAATGCCAGGTGAAAGATGCTGTATTAAGTCACAAATTGTAAATAAATTATGGCACATCATTTCCCATCTCCCACCCAGAACTGCACAATAAAGAAGGATTACCTGCTTTCTGGCACTGAACAATCTTGTCATGAGTGGTGTCTGCTGTCTCAATGAGAACCCTGCTCTCTTGAATCATCTGTCAGAAAATAAATGGGAAAAAAAGCAGCATTATGGGGGGTTTCAAGCAATATCTACTCCATGGGAAAGTACACTGGTTCAAACTTTGACAGAGGTCTGTTCTGCAAGCAACACTACAAAGACCGGATCATCTAGGGCTCCTAGATCTGTATCAAGCTAAGTGCCAGAGCTCAGATGATGTTTTGCTCCAGAAACTAAAGAACAGCTGTTCTACATCAGTGAGACATCACTGCAAAGAAGGTGAAGGAAATAGAGATGATTGCAGGAGACAGCAGAATTAGCAAAGAAACAAAATTCATTCTGTGTGAAACTGAGCCACTTCTAATTAGTACTTTTCCTGAAACAAAAGGAGAAATAAGTGCAGTCCTTCACTTAAGTGGTTATCAAAATGGTACCTAGTCATGAATAGAGCTGATTTCAAGAGGTTCCTAAGCTTGTGCTGAACTTTATGCACTACAGCAACTCAGCTACAGATTTTTTGAGTTACTTTTTAGAGAAACTCAGATCCAAATCCTATCCTGTCCTCAACATAAAAAGAAGGAAACAAAACCCAAACAAACCCAAAGCCAAAGACAAAAGAGGCAGGCTTTCAACATGACTGCTCACAAGTTTCAGGAGATATCAATATTTATGCATCTTCCTAGAGCAGCCCATTAAGAGCGAGCAGATGAAGTCTCCATTGCATGACAAGTTTCCTGAGCCTCCCTCCTTGCAAATGCTGTTCCCTTTCATGGCAACAAACCTTCCAAAGCCCTTCAGAAACCCAGGCGAGCAAGCAAATTGTTCCAGTGCTATATTCTGTGAAATTGCAAAAGGTGGCACATACATCTGTTACAGAAGGCAAGAACATACTGCTTAACAAAGCATGCCCGAGAATTGTCTCACTCCCTGGGGACATACACCACAACCCCCCATCAAATCCAAGCAGCACAGGAACAGTGCAAATTAAAGCAAACTGAACTCTACCTGATGTTACACCTTGAAATTACAGAATCTGCCACCAGAAAGCTTTGTCAAAATGCTACAACTACTAAAAGCCTGCTTTCAAACACATTAAATATGAAAACACAACCAGCAGGTTTCAATGATTTTAGCAGAGACAGTGTAACTATTAAATTACACTTGCAAATCAGCATGTCTTATTCTTTAATTAGATACAAGGGAGGAAAAATGCTTCTGCTTGCCACACCCAAACTTGCAGATTCCAGGCAAATTCAGATAGGAATTTTGGTCCTCATACCATCTTCAAGTCTAATTAAACCTATTACAGCAGGCTCCATTTAATAAAAATGCTTATGCCTTCGCTTTGAGATAAGTGAGACCATGAGAAAAACAAAATCCAGATGTCTTAAGTGGAACTGCACTTTTAAGAGGTTTTTACATATATACACATATATCCAACCATAAATAATTATCCTACCACATGTGAAAAAAAAGCAAGACTGAAAAATCATGCAATTTAGTAAGGTAAGTTTGACCATATCCTCCTGCAACTTCCTGACCCACTCCAGTGTTTCTGGAATGCCAGCTTTAGGATTCTCAGACATGAAGGAACTACATTCATTTCTTTAAAGAAAAATGGTGATGTCAGTTTTCCCTTACTGCAGAGTAGGTAGTGCATCCCTTCACTCCTTTGATGCTGACATCAAAGTCTCACTACAGCTCAGCAGGAGTAAACAATTAAACCAGGGCATATAGCAGAATCTAACCCATTCCCGTCTCCCTGCTCAGCACCAATCTTGAGATAAAACAAGCAGCTGTTGTCCCATGACAAACCTGAGACTGGATTCTGAGATTCTCACCATCATGACCAGGGTAGGGGAGCTCTCAGTGCACCACCTAGAATCCCCCCCTCACAGGTTCTGCTGGGAAATTATGCACTAAGTAGAAGCAGAACACCCTGGGACACCTATGATGTATGATTCTGGCTGGCCTATGGTGTCTTCACCAGAGTGATAACGCAGCATGGAGGACCCACTGCACAATAAGCAGGCTCTGCTCCCCACAACAGCCATGTGCTCAGTTTCAGAGGGCATGAGATCTCCCTTGCTAGCACTGGTGAAAGACTGTAATGATGGGCTGGTAGGGACACAGCCTGAGTGATACAGATAAGACTACAATAGCCAAGGAGCTTCTATCCCGTAATAAAATTACAACATAGAGTCTAAGAGGGGTTTTGTTTGTTGTGTTTTTCTGTTATTATTAATACACATCACAATGCATTTGTCTTGAAAAGATTCCATGCAAATCCTAGTAACAAAACAAATACAACCCTCAAAAAACAAAGTAATCTGAAAACCCACTTCTAATTTTCTTAAGTTTCCCCTTCTTACACATTTTTCACTTAAACAAAAGATAGCACCTTGTTTACTTCACAAAATCAGCATTGCAAAGGTCACCTAAAAAGCCAAGTAACTATTTTTTACTACAGTTAATGTTAACAGTTTGTCAATATTAAGTCTAATGCAGGTAAAAGCAGATGAGAGCCTCAGCTAGAAACTGGTGCCCTGTACATTCTTTCCTGCTGGACACAGGAGAGCAGGCAGCAGTTCTGGCAGTTCCTGGGCTGCAGTAGAGGATGCTGGCCAGGGATGCAGCACGTTGGCCATAGACACCTCTGCTCTGTCCTATGTGTCAGTCCCTGAGAGGCACTGCTACTATGGCACTGCTCCTCAGGAGCTCCCACTCACAACCCCGTATCATGGTATCTAGACATCCTTTTTCTCTTCTGCCAATGGTTCTGAGATGAGTTCATGACCTCCCAGTCTGAATGATTCCCTGCTTTTCCAGACGGCATCACATCCGAAACCCTGCATAGGGATATCACCTACTTTTAGTAATGCAAAGACAAGAACGAGAAGACCTAAACAAAACAGGGAGGGTGCTGTGGGATTTTTTCTGCTGGGATTGTAACCCCATAAATCACATGACGGCCTGATATTTTTGAACCCAGTTTTACCAGCAGTGCTTCAAAATGGACCAATCTGTCTCAAATGTGAAGAGTGAACCTTCTCATGTTTGCAGCATGAATTTCCACGCACCTTCACACTCCTCAGCCTCGTGCTGAGCAGAATGCTCATGCAGTTGTGTAAGTCCCAGTCATCTGCCTGGAGCCCATTAGGACGCTGCTTAATGTCAGCTCCCAAACGGCAACTCGCTTCGGTGAGCACCTCTCAAAAAGCATCCCATTCCCTCAGGAAACTCACATTCCACCACAGTAGTAACTCCTGAATGCTGAGCTTCAGGGGATTAGCCTCCACCACATGTAATAAAAAGTGACCTTTAAAGGATGGAAGCTGGTATTGAAGTCCACTTGGAGTCAGCGAGGAAACTTTTAGCAGCTACTGAAGCTGGCAGGATTATTCAGGCCAACTTACATTTTCCATGTCAGAAAGAAGATTATAATCTCTACTGAGTGATGCCACTAGAGGATGGGAAAATGGACAAAAACAGGACTGAAAGCACAGAAAACCTAATACTGGTACATAAAAATCCACCTCATTGAGCAACAGTGTGAAGAAAGCAGAAAGATAAGAGACTGAATTGGGCAAACTATGATGCATCTTCATCATTCGGTATCCTGCTAATCTCAATACTGGGCTCTGCTTCCTGAGGGCTGAGACCCACAGGGAGGGCTGAGGGTCCCTTCTGCGTTGAAAATATAATGGACCTATCTTAGGACTTAAGTCCCTAAACATAGCATACAAGGTCAAATTTTAAATGTTATTGCTTCACAGAAATAATAATGCTTTATTTTGTCACTTATGTTAAAGGTTAATTGCAAAGACAAACAAATTCAAAGTGATACTTAAAATACTTTATCACTGAGGACATCATACTTTTACTTAGAAGAAATTAACAGCCTTCTTTCTTAGCGGTACAGTTTAATCATGGGATCAGTACAAACAAAATATTCCACAAGCTGAAAAGGGGAGAGGAAATTAACACAGCAGAGTCTCACCAAAAGAGACAAAGAAGAGACAGGAAAAACTCCTGGTGGCAAATTAAAGCACTGCTCCTGCTGGGGAGATAAATGAAACAAAAGGGACAGCTCAAAGAATCTTATAAATATTCCAAAGTTTAGAACAGAAACTGACTGAACACTGAACAAGAAAGAAGCTTTCGCTCAGGAGTCCCCTCATTTCATTGATACTTAAGAGCTTTGCTAGAGTTGGTAATATCATACCATACCTCTAATGCTAAAAAAAAAACCAAAACCCAAAACACAAAAATTCTCACCAATCAAAAATAAAAGAGACTACAAAAATGTAACTAATTTGGAAAAACAGTTGAAGCACAAATGGAGCTCATGGAAATTCAAACAGAATTCCCTCTTCAGCTTTGAGCATTTCTTGCAGACTTTTGGGACAAGAAATAGCCAGGCAGTCAATCATAAGCAAGCAACTCCTCCATGTGAGAAGGATGTGCACATGGTGCCAGGACATCAGAAGGAACAACGGCCATTAGACCTCCTGGTTTCCTTTCCAATGTGCTTTAAGCTACATTTCTGTACCCAAGCCTTTTCCTGCAAAAGCCCAGTAAGAGTAACAGTTATCAGTGATGGTGACATCAGCTGGAAACATCTGAACTATGTTATTGACACAAACTGAAGAAGAAACCAAGTAAGTTTCAACCTCAGTTCATGTGTTTGCTTACAAATGTTTCAGGGGGAATATGGTGTCACAGCATTGCAGGATGTAACCTGGTGCATGAACAAGCAGTCCTCTGTAAAAAGGGAGCAGTGGAAAAGGTCAACTTTGATTACAATTGTGCCAAAGCCCAAACAGAACTTGATTCTGTCAGAAAAGTTCTGAACTGACTGAATTCAGGTCCTATTTCAGAAGGGACAAAAGGATATAGCTATTACAGCGAGAAACTGTGAGAGTAGAGAACTGAAGAAAGAAAAAGGATAACTGCTTTCCTAGCCAATGTCTGATTTTGGATGGAAAACTCTCTAAAACAGACACAGATTCAAAACAATGTCCATGTACTGGACTGTGTCTGACATCAGTGCATTATGACACTTCCTTGGCAGTCAATGCTTTGTTCCACAATATCAACCCTTGTCCTCAGCTGCTTAGAGAATTGTGAAAAACTTTCCTTTGGGGATGACTTTGTCCCAGCTGAAATATGACTTTCAGTGAAAGAGCTCACAAAAATCTCTTTAGTTATTTTGCATTGATAGAAACTGGGAAAAAATATTTCCTCCTTGGGAATAAAGAACTGTCATGACTACATCAAGAAAAAAAAAATCCAAAAGGCTATCTGAAGTACAGCAGACAAAGAACAGTTCCTCCCCACTTATCCCTCCACATCAAATTCATCAACTTATCCCCTAGCAGCATCACAGACATTACTCCTCAGGAACCCCCGGCTCATCTCCATGTTGGCTGAGACATTCTTAACTAACTTGCCACCTCTTAGCAGTACCTACAGACAGACCATCCCTTCCTTATGTCTGCTCTAAAATCAAGATCAGCTTCAGAAGCTTCATGGGACTTTCAGTGTATTCAAGAGGGCTGAATACAGAAAAAAACTTTCATCACAGCATGAGTTTATATAAAATATAGGTTTGATGGTCAAACTTATTTATACTTTATTATTTATGATTCAAAAATATGTAAAGATACTTGGGGATCTTCTTTTATTATTCTAGAAAAATGCCTGTATGCATAGAAGCCAGGAAATTGCAAAAACCGAAGAGCATTTATTATCCCTTGTTTATTGCTTTTGATTTGTAAATGATTCAATCATTTGATCTTGGAGAAAAAATAATGCTGAACCAGTAACTGAAAAACAAAGCTCATGAGTGCCCCTGAGTTCACGTGTGCTTGTATTAGCATATGAATATACCATGCAGATACAGAAACCACAATCTGTTTCTGAACAATTCCAAAAAAAAATCCTAACTTCACAGGACAACTGTTTGCAGTGAAAAATCCAGCCATCTGTCAGGTGCAACTGGGCCCTACCCTTTCTCTTCACATTGAGTAACTCCTTTCTTTAGGTATGATCAATGAATACCAGCATTGATTTGACAGGTTAGAAGACACATGCCACATCTTCCCATGCCAGCACACCAATGATGGGGGACATAAAGGCAGAGGGGAGAGGGAAAGCTCTTCACAGGAAAGGAAAGGTCTGAAGAACAGCTCAGTAAGTGACACCCTACATTGTCCTAAGATGTGTGTGTGGGAATAAGTGATATTCACAGAATCATATAGTTGGAAGGGACTTTCAAAGGTCATCTAGTCCAACTCCCCTGCAGTGAGCAGGGACATCCTGCACTAGATCAGGTTGCTCAGAACCTCAGCAGGCCTGGCTTTGAATCCAGGGATGGGGCCTTGAGAAGGCCAGGATTATATAACATTACCAGAATCCATTTACCATACTCCATGTGGGAACAACAAAAGCTCTAAGTTGAAATAAAATGTATTTCTAGTAGCTGATATACTTTTTTAAAATAGTGTATTGTCAATATTATCAGTGTCACTTTATTTTCTTGTTTTCAGCAAAACCCATTCCCTGCTTTCCTCAGAAGAAGCTCCAATACAACCCAGTGTCATCACTTGACCCTCTTTCTCCATGAGACGTGGCAACAGTCAAGTTCCACTAAACGAATGCAATGACACCATAAAAATAAAATGAGTTTTGAAAAATCATCCTGCTTCCTTAAACAAAGTACATTAAATTTTACTCTAATAAGGCCTCTCTCAGAAGAAAATATTCAATGGGGCACACAATGGTAAAATTAATTGCCCAGGAAAAAACAAACAAACTACACAAATTCACCTTGTATATTGCACCTGCAGACAGAGAGAACAGATAGTTTGTCAGTTCCATGTGGCAGGTTTCCAAGTACTGGTACGTCCATTTGCATGGACTGTCTACGCCACATTAAACACATAAACAGTGCTTATACTTTCTTTGTAGAAAAAAAAAAAAAAAAAAAGAACATAAAAAGTTATTTTCAGCTAGCAATTTCCAGAAGGTGGAAGAAAATTTATCACACCAGGGCTGTTTTTAGCAGATCACTTTTAAAGCATGCTTAGCAAAGAGTGTGAGCTATGGGGTCTTTTCAGAGATGGCAAGGAAGGATTTGCCCAGCACTCACACTACCTTGTGCTGATCTACAATCAGAGCTTCCCACTCAGAGAGTTAGGGCCAAACCTTTTTTGTATTCTGTGTTGAAAGGAATTAAGAAGTACAGCCCATTCATACCAGCAAGAGGCCAATATCAACAGCTTTTATTTTATGCATTTAAAAGGCCTATTTACCCAAAAAGTGCTTTGAGGTGAAGAAATGTTTCTGGGGAATATGCATCAAGAACTTCTGGATTGAGTTCCTTGAAGCCATATTTATCAACAGCTTAAAAGGCTGAACAGTAGTGTATCTCAAATATGAATAAATAGCGAGGAAGAACCCCTCCTCAGTATTGAAACTGCAAATTTCTCTCCACACTTTATTTTTTAATATCAAGATTGATAAAGATACTTCGCTTTTTTAGCATAGAAAAGGCTAAATAGATTTCAGTATTCTGCTGGCACTGGCTCAAAAGGCTAATATCCAAAATTTAGCAAAAACATTTATTAAATCCATATTTTGCTCTTCCAGAAGCAAATAGTTCCAGCAAAGAGGCAGTTCCAGCCAGACAAAATGGGTAAAAATATTCAGAGTATCATTCTCTTTAACCAGACTTATATCTTAGATCAGTCCTTACACAGGCACAGAACAATTCCCTTCTCTGTCACAGTCCGCTGATTTTGTGCTATCTCTTGATATTTGAGGGACATCTTCCTCCACCAGAGACAAATGTGAGTGCAAATATCATTTAAAACAATTATACAGCTGTATTTGCCTGCATCTGAAAGCGTTTTTTCACCTATTTAAACTCAAACACTGTTTCTACACCACAAGGATTCCTTGAAACATCCCATGTCTGCTCTTCAGGATGTAACTACAAAGATAAAAGGTGACACATTCATTTTGGTAAAAATCCATTAAAAGCAGACCTCCAAAGCCAGGAAAATAATCTCTTATTTATGCAGTACCTGCTTTTTCACACAGATATTACACCATGCAACAAATCTATCCAAGAAAGTCCAATTCAAAATATGGCAATCAAGTGGATTTACAAATTCTTGTTCCAGGCGTTTTCAGGCAGTATTTTACTACCACAACTAGATCACCTTCATGTAATACAAACTACTCTGGACAGTACCCAAGGGCTATTTCAGAGTATTTGTAATATTTCTCTTCTAATCAACATCAGTGTCTCCCTCTTTCCCTCAAGCTGACTTTCTCCTGAAAAGTGTGTTATAAGACCAAAAATCAAGAGGGAAAGGAGGTAAGCATTTGGCATATTATATAGATAGTCAAAGCTGCAATCACTCTGCAAACACTTCAGGTTGTCTGGAAGGAATCTGACACCCCCAAAGTTATTCACCTTGCTATTCCTAGTGAACATGAGCTGCGGAAATAAATGCTGTGCACTAAACATGCATCATTACTGGTTGGCACGGTGTTATATTTAAGCCACAGTTTTCCAAACCACATGGCTTGCAATCAGTTGCTGCAGATCATCTCCCAAAGATGGTAACCAGTGGGGCAGTCTGACAGCACATGAGGCACAAAGAGACAGTAATTTCTGCTGCTGGAAGTCACACACAGCAAGGACGTATGTCATAGGAGGCTGAGCAGCAGCATTCACCTGGAATGACTTTTCTTTATCTCTCTATGTTCTTGTAATCTCATAATCACTGAGGTTGGAAGGGACCCTTCTGAACAAAAAGCCCAGTGTGACAGTTCTGGTGACTGAAGGACAGTTTTGCATAGCCTCAGTCACTGAAGTGCCTCATTCATTTAACTGAAATGTTTGGGTGCACAAAAGCCAGCAACGCATCACCTGCTTCCTTCATGAAGGTGAGACAAGGCAGAAGTAACAGTGATGAGCACGTACCAGGTCATATGCTGCCAGAACCTTCTTCTGCACATCGGGAATGGTCCCCAGAGGCTCCAGGTAAGGGAAAGCATCCTTTATGCAGAGGGTAACAGAGGGTGCGTTGTCACTGTTGACAAGCCTAGAGGAAAGGGTCAGGATGCACTGCTTCAGGCTGGCGATGGGCGGCAGCCCGCACAGCTCCTTGATAGACACCATGGCATTCTGGCAGAAGGAAAGGAAATATTTGAGCTCATGCTGCTGCTTGCCACTTGGCTTCCCTTGCCTGCATCTCTCCCCTGATGTAGGGCAGCACTGTACCTCACTGCCCACCGCCACTGGGAGCTAGTGCACATGGGAATTCCTGTCCATCCAAGCAATTCCTGACTCCCTGAGCCAGTTCCATCTTTCCCCCACACCCAGGTATCCAAGCTGCTAGCAATCCTTTGCTACTTTGAATTGCAAATACAGCAGGGACAAGCTTTGGTCCCCAGCATATTAAATCATGAGACTAGATTGCAGTTTCTCTTCCCAACTGTTCAGATTGCAATTGCTTTTGATGCTGCAATCACCTCGTTCTCTGTCATTATCATCCTCCAGTAAGATCAAATTCAACAGACCACAGATTTCCCATGGGAAAGGCAAGCAGGAAAAATCCACTTCGCTTTCAGCTTTGCACTACCACATCATAAAGAAACACAAACACTCTTCACCTTCATAGGTCACACATACAAAAATCAATACTGGATATAGCAGTTAAACCAAACTAACATATCAAGTGAATGGATGCCCTCATCATTTAGCCTCCTGAGTCATATAATGAGTGATCAAGATGCAAAAATCTAAGAGAGTATTAAAACAGCCTATACCTGGTAAATGTTCCCACAGATATCTTGCAGAAAAAACAGCCACCAGAAAACACCTAGTCAATTCACAGAGGTTTTTCCCATTAATAAAATACATTACCACACAGTTAAATCTAAAGGGCTGGGCCTTTGCAAAACATTCTTCAAAAGAAGATTGTACTGACATTTATTTTGGAAGGCATATTAATGCTTTTTCTGAGTCAGATTCACATTTTCTCATATAATTCACACACATAAGCCTGACTTAAACAGAAGGTGGAATCAGTAGTTCACTTTCAAGGCCTGCAGGAAACAAAAGGCTGGGAAGAATTTCTCATTCTTAAAAATATGCCTAGACTATTCCTTTGGGAGTGACTTAGGTCATTTTGTAAACTTTTCCAGCTGCTAACATTTAATTTTCTTTAGATTCTGTCCAGAAGAGCAGAGTCAATGAAATGCTCTAGCCTTTCTGGTCTTTTCAAGAAAGAAAAATGAATTGTTTCTGTATCTTTACCAAGGAGATAGTTATGACTTATTTCACCTATTTAGCAAAGAGAACTGATTGTTTAATGCTATTCAGTTTTGTTTCTATGTAGCACACAGACCTATAACTGAGCTGTCCCTTCCTATGGAGAGCAACACAGGGCAGACTGGCTCCTGTTTGGCCTCACTGCCCCTTCATCTCTGGCAGATCACAAAGGTCTAATCCAGGCAGTCGTGAGGGTGCTGTGCTCCTGGTCCCCAACACCCCTAGCCACAGCCAGCTCCAATTGCTCTTGAAGCAGCATGAGTAGATAGACATGGTGCCAGAAGGCCCTCGAAGCAAAGGCATGACACTGGTGCCAGTACCCAGTCAGCCACAACACAGCAAATCATTTCCATATAGACTGTTGGTATAGGAATATTATTCAGATATTATGTTGGTGGACAACCTGCATAACAAGACAGGGATGCCAGTGCCCAGGTTACAACAGGTTTAAGACTCTTAATCTAGCAGCTGGCTTTATAAAGTCATCTCCTGGGTACCTCTCTGAGCACTGCTCTTCTGGATTTCATTACTAACAAATCTGCTTAATCTGCACAGAGTTTATTTGGCTTTAAGTACTATTGTGTTGCAATTTCCTGAAACCCAAGTGGCATTCAGTGCCTGCACTGAACATCTGCAACCCTCAGGCAAGAGGTGGCAACACACAAACAGATAAACCTGCTGCTCCCTGCACCGTGGATGTCTCTGGTGTAAACAAAATCTCAATGACACATCCACCAACTGTTTCTTTATACTCACCCAGATAAGAATATTAAGACTCTATTCCTCATTCACAGTTAGCAAAACAAAAATTTGATGATTTTTTGCAGGACCAGTAAGGAAATGAAGTTTTTGAGAGCTGAGGGCCGGGGAGACAAATATTCTGCATTCTCACACAAAAACAAGAGAAGCATACATGTGGAGAAGGCACATTAATTTTTTTAAAAATATTTTTGGCTAATGTCACATTTGCTTGTAAGTTAACATCTTCAACTGTCAGCCTCTGATGTCCCAGTTAAAAGCTGACAACCGCTGTGGGTCTCAGGTTCCACCAGCTTCAGCAAGTCTCCACTACCAGCAGGACCTTCACTCCCACATTCAGTACACACCAATACATGATGGAAATGTCAGTGTCATACCTGCATGTTTTCTCTCATGTCAGTAGCCTCTCGTAGCGGATGCACCGCCAGCTTAAAGATGTCATCAATAGTCTTGAGGCCTGTGTTCCTCAGCATTGTGTACTCCCTTGCCTTCTTCCCAATCCTCACTGACAGGCTGCGTTTTTGGGCCTTCCCACCTCCACTCCGGTTGGTTATTGCAATGTGAACAAAGAGGGTAACGTGCTCCATGATATCACCAACAAAAGACCGCAGCGGTATGTGCCTGTAGCCTGGCTGTAAGCACTCCAGTGGGATAGTGTACTGCCCTATGAACTCATCCCCAATGTAGTCATCGTCCAAAACAACAAAACGGATCATGGCCAGCTCCGGTAGATTGATCTGGAATTCAAAACTTTCATCAAAAATGGGGTTATCACTGTTTTGTTGAACAGTTTTAGTTCTTTGTTCGGTGCAGTCTGCAGGAATCCCATGTATCTCTATACAGACATAGGGGTCTATGACATCTCCCTTTGCACATGCACCTTTGGGCTTTGGAAAGTTCTGACCACTGATTATTTTCACATGAAGGACTTGGGGAGAGACCCCCGGAACAATACCCTTGGTGTTTGCACTGAAGTAAGACACTTCTTCACGCATAACTGAAGGCCTGAGAACATACCCACATCCCCCATTCTGTAGAAACCAGCCAGTGTGTAGGTCCATCATGGGCCCTGGTGTCTGATAGTTCATTGCCACTATCTGGCAACCACAATTCCAAAAATCTTGAGGATTTAAGTTACTGGAGTCTATCCTCATAGCACTCGGGTACACCCTGGACAAAAACTTCTTGTTGTAGTTGACAAAATCTTCAGGGTATTCATTTGAAATCCGACTGGCTTCTGCCTCACTGAAGGAGCACATTTCCCAGTAATTTTGAGCTTTTGTGGATGTCTCAAAGTCTTTGTATTGGACAGATTTGCACAGAGATACCAAGTCAGACAATTCTCTACAGAGCCAGATCAGTTTTGGTTCCCTTGAGAAGTCTTCTGATAGTCTCCTGGATATTTCAGCCTCTTCATCTTCATCTGTGACTTCTCCTTCTACTATATCCTGGTCACAGGGCAACTTCTTCCCCTTCACAATGATCTTCATTTTCAGTTTCTCAGGTGATGGGAGGTAAGCTTCTGAAGTCAAGGGTGCCTCTGTGTAGAGCTTGTTTCCAAAGATCCTTTTCATGTGTTGTACCATTACCTTCTGCTGTTGGACTGAGCAGTGGTTCCCCAAGCACAGAATAAGGGGGTATTCTGAAGCAAAGAAGGCCAATTTGTTTATTACCTCAATAACATTTCGGAAGGCAAGTGGCGATGTCATGTTGTTACGATTACAAATAATGGGTTCATTATCTGGGCCATCACAGACATCTAGTTCAATACTCCGACAACTCATCTTTAAAGCTCTGATGTAACCATTGATATCAGCTGGTCCTCTGAGTTGATCTTCTACTAGATACGTGTTGTGGGATGCATTGATGTAGTAGTGTGACAAAGGCTGTGTCATGTCTTGGACAATCTTTTTGTGCTGTGGGTCAAAAATATCACATTCTGGAGACAACAAGTATTGGGTAAATCCATCAATTGCAAGAAAACCTTTCAATCGTCCTTCTTGAGAAAGCTCATACCTGCGTATGATATCTAGACACATTTCTTCTGTTATATGGGTCACTCCTTGCTCAGCCTCTAAAAATAGCATGAGGTCATTGGCATCTAGATACTCTTTATTTTTAGATATCTGTACAAGCAAGAAGTATACTTCAGGTCTTGTGCAAAGTTCACTGAATGCTTCACAGAATTCCTCTTTTGTTACTCGTGTTGTCAGTTTCTCTTTGCTCTTCTGGATTTCTTTAAATTTTAACCTAATCTTTGATTCCTTTAAGGTGGGGTTAAGTTTCTTTATTAGCTCCACAGATGTATCTTCTAACATTATGCCATTACCATCAACATCTGCTGCTTCAAATACAGCTTTTAGCCAGGCAAACCGTGGGGTGTTATGGCTGCTTTCCATCAAATCCAGTGGTTGTTTGCTACGAGAAACCAAGTACCTTAATCCTGATACCCAAATATTGGCCACATCAGCTGAATTGGCAACCAAGTCCAGGGATTCATAGTTCTCACCATGAATTATTGACAGCGCACAGTCCTCAGAAATCTGGTCAGCAAGTCCATTATTCCTAAACGTTTCTGTGTTCTTCCCTAGTCTGATTTCTTTTATAGCAGAAATATCAAGCTTGGCTTTCTCAATTTCCTTCTTGGAAGGCTCCCAACGAAGAGCCTGCAAGTCAGGATCCAGAGTAAAAAAACGGTTATAAATTCGTGAATTTGGACGAACTTTCTTCAGTTCACACCCAGCCTGCATAAAGCTGATACAATCACTGGCACTGCTTATTTTCTTCTCTGATGGCATGCTGCTGAAAGACACTGTTTTCTTTCTTCCACCACATTTCTGGTTTGAAGGATCCTGTGGAATAATTATGTTAAAAAAAAGAATTAGTAAGTTTACTTTGTCTAATCAACAAGCACATAAACAATAGAGAAGATACGTTTATGTAAAGACAGCTCATTTTCTTCTGTTATTCTTTCTCACGATTTATTTCACTACTGAGATATAAAATATATCAAGTTATACAGTAACCAGATGCATTAGAGGTATCAAGTGGGGTGGTTCTCACCAGGATTTAAGACGTATCCCAAATAAAAGAGCAACACTGGCACAAAAGGTCAGGAAAAAGGATCTCAGTCTATGTAGAGGACAAGGGGAAGAAATCTCCAAAGCAGTGATGGAAAGAGAGCCTGGGTCAGGTTAGCATGCCTGTAGGGCACATGACAGCTTGGTGTTCAGCTGATGAGCACCCTGCCTCTTTTCTGCAACCTTGGACACCTCAAGCAAAACCACAACAAAACCAAGCAAAAGTAATGAGTCAGACCCTTGGGATACACACCCAGAAGAGTCTGGGAATTTTTATTTCTATGCTTTAGTGTCCTCTGACAAAGGACATTCTCACTAAGCTCACTCATGCTGCATGCATGAGTCTCATGGCTGCTCTTACAGGACCCTCACGTATTCCTCTGCTTGCCCTAACGTTCCTCACACTTTCTGCACTACCCATTTGCTTTGAAAAGTAACTACTCTGGTCCTTTCTGAGTACTAGGACCACAAAATATCGTGGGGAAATGCACAACCAGGCAAGAAACCCAAAGCCTTATTGTACAGGGCATATATACTAGATCCTCATGAGAAAATACTTAGCCAGCCATGTGTGACTTTTCAGTATCAACTACCAACTGGCTGCTGGATGTAAACCCAGCTGCCTGTAAAGCTTTCTGTAATTTTAGTGCACCAACTAAATTTAAATCTTTCTCTACACATTATCAATTCAAAACATTTCACAGTAATTATAAATGGCAAATAATTCCTTTATGTTTCTCTTCATGATTTCCATCTACTTTATTAGTAAATAAACTATCCAACAGCTACCAAATATTCTTGTAAAACATCATTCAAGGCTGTAATTAATTGCAAAACACTTGTTCAAATTGTTTTCTGTCCTATTTCCTTAGCCAGCAACAATATTTTCCCAGTGCTCTGCCTTCTGCTGTTGAAAGGAGCTTTGCTGCCTGCATTTTGAGTAGAACTCACAAGGTGAGGAAACGATGCTGGGTACAGCATCTCAGATCCAGTTATGAGATCAGCTTGCCAATAGCCCAAAGATATATGGCTCTGAGACAGCAAAAGCCTGAATCCCAAAGCCTTTGCAGCCTGGACTACCCTCCTCTACCATACTTCAGCAGCTGGTTCCCTGCAGCTTCCATTTATCTGCTGGTTCATTCACCCTTCCTCAAGTCACAATCCCCTTCAAATCCTAAATGCAAGCCCTGCTCTAAATGTGCCCTTCATCTACCCATCACTATCCTTCTGCTACTTCACACTGTTTGAGTCCCAGCAGGACTGCATGTAGCACTCCCAGCCACACAGCATCTGTCTTGGTGCTTGTAAGAACATCACCTCAAACTATTTGCATGTTTGTATAGATTCTTTCAGCAAATAAATATTTCTACAAAATTGCTGTTGCCATTCACTCATTTTGTTCAATAATATCCAAAATATTTCCAAAGCACCTGGATTTAAAGAGTGATCAATGAGTCTGCTGTGAACAAAATCAAAAACTCTGACAGTGTCTCATTAAATTCATACAGCGACTTCTACTGACAAGAATTACTCTAGCCATTTATTAGTATTCAATGAGAATTGGTCTTAAAAAGCAGAAAGGAAGTCAATGAAGTGAGTCCCTTGGGTCAGCTGGCTTTTAAACTACAGTTTTTTGCTAAAAATATTCACTTCTGAATTAATATCCTGGACTTTAAAACATCACTGTGGCAATGAATACCTTCAAGCAATAGATGGTAATGAATACAAACAAAGGCAGCCAACTGCCCTGTGGATTCTAGAAGAGCCTTTACTTTCTTATTCCTGTAGGTTTGCAGGAGCAAGATTTAGATCTAAGATTTGACTATTATTTTTCTTATATAGAAAGATGTATCAATGGCCTTTGAATATGCAGTGATTCATTCCCTGATGGAAAGAAGTTCCTCAGGGCCAGACCTGGAAAGCTCACCAAAGCAGTACAACTGATTTAGATACAGCCTGCTATTTTATCTTTGCTAAAAGAGACAGGAATTCTTATGTAATTATTTTTTTCAGCAGAAAAATATAAATTATTTCTTTTTAGCTCCAAGATAGATGTGCTTTTTGATTAAAATGAGCCATGGAACAAGCTAATTTGTTGGTATTAAGGTGGGAAAAAAACTTATTTTGTGTGTCCTCCTTCTCTGATTTTATTTTTGGTGAATACTTCTGTTTCATACTTGGTGGTATGTAAGGGAGACCAGAATTGTACAACAGCTCTTCATCTCTGATCTTCTGATAAATTGAATAAAATTCAAGTCTAATCTGTGGACTAATTGCCTAGAATGAACAAGATGTATTATTGACATTGATGAGATTCTTTTCACTGATACTAATAATCTCCTCAGTCTTATCCATTATACACACAAACTCAGCAAAAACTCTGCAAAACTGTGGTATAGAATGCGCTTATTTCTGCATCAGCTATTCCCCTCTTTGTCTCTACAAAGCAGAACATAGTCTTTCAGAGGAAGAGCTGCTAATTGGATTTAATGACACATTTTTCATTCATAATTATCAATAAGTTATTATAACATATACCTCAGTATATGTTTCTGTAAGCTCAAACACTGTCTTCTCAGCCAGACAAGCCAAGAACACCCATGTGTTCTGCTACATTCACATTGATTGAAGCAGCATATCCAGATCCTGACACCATGGTTTAGTCAGGCCACATACATCCAGGTCCAAGGGATCACCCCAGGGAGCAGAGGAGTGTTTTCTTATAGAATCATAGAATGGTTTGGGTTGGAAGGGACCTTAAAGGTCATCTAGTTCCAACCCCCCTGCCATGGGCAGGGACACCTCCCACTAGATCAGGTTGCTCAATGCTTCACCCAGCCTGGCCTGTAACACCTCCTCGGAGTGGGCATCCACAACCTCCTCTGGGCAACCTGTTCCAGTGTCTCATCACATTCACAGGAAAGAACTTCTTTCCTATATCCAGCCTAAATCTTCCCTCTTTCAGTTTGCACCCACTACTCCTAGTTCTGCCATCTTGGACCGTATCAGAAAGTCCTACTCCAGCCTCTCTATAGGCCTCTTTCAGGTATTTTAGAAGTGTCTTCTCTCCAATGAGATGCACACGCACCAGAGCCTGTAGAAGATGATTTGAATACTCTTTGCCTCCCCACTGATCTTATGCTGAGCTTCATTCAGCTGAACATAGACTTCAGTTCCTAATTTTAATTTAGATATTGTCTTTGCTAAAGTCTCTAACATAATACAGCTTTGACCCATTGCTTTTCTGAGACTGGAGATTGAGCTAAGAAAGGTTCTGTACCATGGTGGCTGAATACCTGCTTTGCGTTACCTGGTAGTGGATACTACAGAGGACCAAGAATAGCAAACCAAAAACTGACATCTTAGGTGAATAAACAGCAAACCTGCTCTCTTGTGCTATCTGCAAAAAACATTCACACTGCAAATTATCAAAAAAATTCCTACGGATTCTCCCACACAAGAGCCCTTGGTTCCCTTCATTAACTAAAGCACAATGAGATGCACCCCTGAATCATGGGGGTGAAAAGTCTGTTCTTCTCCAAGATGCTAAGTCCATCAATATTTATCTTACCACACCGTAACTGGCCTAGGACTGCCCTCTATTCTCAGTCCTGTGTACTAACAACACTGAATTTATTATGGCAATGAAAGGAGGATGACATTTCCCAAGAAAAGAAATCTACATCACTGTGAAAACAAGCAACTAACTCATAGATTTTTCCATTCCAAGACCTTCTTCACCAGAGATAACCCAGCTCAATGGAAAACATTGTTATTGGAAACACACAGAACAAGTTTGTATGCAATGCACACGGAGAAAAAGAAAATCCCTACTTATATGGGAAACTTTGTGCTTTCTAAGGCAAGACAGTTCTTTCAATGTGAATCCTGCTGTGGGTTCCCTCAGTTCCTTGGACACCCCCAGTAAGGTGGCTCCATCTCCTGCTTCTGAACCCACATAATATGTGTCAGGCAAAAATACCTCAAGAGCTTACCCACAGGACTGGTTCAACATGTCCTTAGTTTCCAGCATACACAGAGCTGCTCTCACATCAGTGAACATCCAGGAGAACCTCTGAGTGCCAGCCTGACTGCATTCTATCATCAGAAACAAGTGTTTTCTAAAAGTTTCTGAAGGAGGAATTCAGAGCTCTAGCCTAAGCATGCTCCTAAAATAGCAGAAGCTCTCCTGTTGAACGCATCATACTCATCAGAGGGACTGGTTATGTAAACAGTGGGACCAGTGAGCCATCAGCATTTGTGGGAAAACTCCACCCCATCCAGCCTGACCTTTGGCCACCCAATCTTCCACTGACTAAATCAAAGAGCTAAGAGAAATAAATATGTGAGATTAAAAAAATAGGAATAAACATGCTGTCCATCTCATCCCACCCCCTTTTAAAACTATAGGACATAAATTGTTGAGCTGAAGTTAAGAAACAGGGCCATAATAAGAACTGTATGGCAACCCCACACTCACAAGTCAAGCTCATGAATTATTATTTATCTGAAATTAAGTTATCTAAAGGGCCTCTAAAGCACAGACAGCCTTCCAGGGTTCTGCTGAGGAGGATTATGAGGGCAAAAAACATCCCTTAAATGAAAGACACCAAAAAACCTTGAAGAGCTGCAGGGCTTCTGTGAAATGATGTGAAATGCA
Source organism: Turnix velox (assembly GCA_013400935.1). NCBI lineage: Eukaryota > Metazoa > Chordata > Aves > Charadriiformes > Turnicidae > Turnix > Turnix velox. The sequence goes on along the minus strand of VZTY01027246.1, from coordinate 62,935 downwards.
GTAACGATACTGAGAGCTAAACTTCTGAAGTGCAGTTAAGAGCCATTTCCCCCAAAACAATTCACATTTTCACCAGTAACACTGTTGCTGAAAAAGAAGCTTTACTCTGATATCTCAGCTATTTCCGACGGACCTAACAGTAAAAAATCAATAACAGACAGCTTAGTCTGTGCTCCCAAACAGATTGTGATAAACAGTGCATCATAAAAGCTATCTACTGTGGTAACTCCACATGATCAACTTAATTGGCCAACTGATTAACTGATCTTTTTTTTTCTCCAGCAGAAACTTATTAGCTGTACAAAGTAAGAGGGGTTGGGATGTTTTTAGAAATTTCAGCTATACACAGAGAGCATCTCAGTCCATCAAAATCTTAAAGCTTTACACTACTTGTAACAGAAAACTGTTCCTTTAAGCATTACATGCTTAACCATGTCTTCACCAGGGGGAAATCATGCCTGACCAATTTGGTGGTCCTCTTCAACGGAGCCACACTACTGGCGGATAAAGGAAAAGCAACTGACATCATCTACCTAGACTTGTACAAGGCATTCAACACCATCCTGCATGACATCCTGGTCACCAAACTGGAAAAGAACGGATTTGATGGATGGCACACTCGCTGGATAAGGAGCTGGTTGGATGGTTACACTCAAAGAGTTGCAGTCAATGGCTCATTGTCCATGTGACAAGTGGCATTCCTCAGGGATCGGTACTGGGATCAGTGCTATTCAACATCTTTGTTGGAGACATGGACAGTGGGATTGAGTGCACCCTCAGCAAGTTTGCAGATGACACCAAGTGAAGTGTGGTGAAGTTGACACACTAGAAGGAAGGGATACCATCCAGGGGGACCTTGACAGGCTTTGAGAGGTGGGTCCATGCCAACCTCATGAAGTTGAATAAGGTCAAGTGCAAGGTCCTGCACTTGGGTCGGGGCAACCCCAGGCACAGATACAGGCTGGGTGAAGAGTGGCTTGAGTGTAGCCCTGAAGAGAAGGATTTGGGGGTGTCAGTGGATGAGAAACTTAAAATGAGCCACCAGTGTGCACTTGCAGCCCAGAAGGCCAACCAAATCTTGAGCTGCATCGAGAGAAATGTGAGCATCAGGTTAAGTTAGGTGATTTTGCCCATCTAGTTGGCTCTGGTGAGGCCCCACCTGGAGTATTATGTCCACTTTTGGAGACCCCAACAAAAGTCCATTGAGCTGCTGGAGTGGGTCCAAAGGAAAGACATGAAGATGATGAGAGGGATGGATCACCACCCTTATGAGGACAGGTTGAAGGAGTTGGGGTTGTTCAGTCTGGAGAAGAGAAGGCTCATCATGACTTATCAATTACTGAAGGGGCCCTATAGAAAGGCTGGGGTAGGACTTTTTAAGAGTATACATGATGGCAGGACTAGGAGTAATGGATGCAAATTGAAAGAGGGGAGATTCAGGCTACATATAAGAAAGAAATTCCTTACAGTGAGGGTGGCGAGTCGCTGGAACAGGTTCCCCAGAGCGGCTGTGGATGCCTCCAGTCTGGAGATTTTTAAGGCCAGCCTGGACAAGGCACTGAGCAACCTGATCTAGTGGGAGGTGTCCCTGCCCATGGCAGGGGGTTGGAACTAGATGATTTTTAAGGTCCCTTCCAAGCCAAACCATTCGATGATCCTATGATTAAATGAAGTCAACGGGTCACTAGTGGCACCATATAGCAAGTTGATAGTTGATGGTGTAATTTTTCTAGAATTAATTAAGTCAGAGCCTCACAAGCCAACCACTTGGCATTAATTATGGGGACAGAAAGATTTCTTCTGTGAATCTCAGACCACCCTCAGAGAGCCTCCCAGGACTGCCCATTTTATAGATTTCACCAGTTCTCTTCACAGCCTCTGCTAAGACAGGAAATTAACAAACAAGGCCTGTAGAATTTAAGTATCAGATATCCACTGTGGCAACTCACGGGACAACAAAGATAAGATTGCCTACCTGAGAAATAGATTCAGAACATAGTGTCCAGCAATTTTCCAAAGTACTGAAAAAGTCATGCTGGCATGTCTCCAGCCTACAGTACAGTATTTGAAAGGGAGTTCTAGTAATGGTGTGAAAGAGGAGAGTAGACAAGCCATCTCTGGAGGAGATACTTGAGAAAAGACAGCTGAACAAAAACTATTTGCTGTTTCAGAAAATTCAAGAAGTGCTCTGTTGCATGTTTGCTTTTTTATATCTTCTACCAAATTTATTCAGTTTTACCTTGAATATCCCTTTGCTCTGTAAATAAAAAATGAGAAAAAGGAGAAACAGTGGCAGCAAATAAAGACTCCATCTGGGAACAATTTTTGGAAACTAAATCCAAATAATGCAAGAAGAGTTTCTTTTCTGGCATGGTACAACACTGAAGTTACTACTGCAATTGTTTTTTATAATTAGAGCAACAAAGCCAAAGTCAAGAAACTTCCAAGACCACAAGAATATGAACAGCCATTCATTGCCTATAATGAAACTACCACGTCACCATTCCTCCTGTCACGATTATTCCTCAAGTTTTCTCTTTACACTTCATCATCCAACTAGTTTCCACAAGGACATCCCTTAAATAAAGTTGCAAGTACCTATCCTTTTAAATATTAAGCAACAGTCTACAGTAAGGAATAAATTATACAATACCAAAATGGTTTGTGTTGGAAGGGATTTTAAAGATAATCTGGTACCAAGTCCCTGCCATGGGTAGGGACACTTCCCACTAGCCCAGGTTGCTCAAAGCCTCATCCAGCCCGGTCTTGATCACTTCCAGGGATGGGGCATCCACAGCCTCTCTAGACAACCTGGGCCAGTGTCTCACCACCACCTCACCACAGTAAGATTTTTAAAATTCTGATATGACATTCAATATATACATACAATACCTTTGTATAACCCTAAAGAGGATCTCATTAGATGCAGATTTTCCTCTTCATTCTCCCTGTGAAACAAACTCTTCACTTAGGACACTCCCAGTGCCAGATCTACTTCAGCTGGGAGGAGGCTTTTATTTTGGAATGGGCTGACACAATCCATTGTATGCAATGTCTCCAACCACCACCACTTCAAGCCACTCTGTTATTCTGAAGTATCTGGGCCACTCAAAGGTTGTAGTGCTTATGCATGTCCTGGGACACTCTGGACATAAACTGAATTTATCCCCAATGCTCACAGGGAATATAAACCCAAGAAACACAGGCAGACAGTTTCTATCTTCAAGCAGAAGGAGTAGCAGTAGCAGCAAACCCTGGGAAAATGAAATCTTGGCTGCAGCATTTACAGGAGAACTCCATCATACAAACCCTCAGTCTTTCACAGATACTCCTTTGAATGCATCCAAGGCAAAAATTAAAAGGGATGTGTACTTAAAGCAGCAAATCCCATGGCAATCACAGACCTGCCTTGCAGAGCTCCTGCCTCCATGCAAAGACCACAGCCCCTATCAGTCCCATCTGCTTCTAAACCATACCAAGCAGAGCAGTCTGTACAGCAGAAAATGAAGAGACACTCCATAGAGGGACAGATAGGATGCCATTGGTAAGGCCACGTCATTTAACAAGGCCCACCAATGAAAGAGCTTTGCTCAGAGGTGTTTTTGTAAAACTGCGTATGTGGACATTTCCTAAAGTTCATTGACACTTATTCTAGTGATAGATTCATGGGGCCACACTGAAAGGATCTAGAATACTGCTAGCAAATGCTGTGCAGTCTTGATGAGGGTTACAGCATCAACCTGACATAAGGGTGATGGTGGCCCAAGGGAGTAGAAAAATGTACTGGCATATCTCAGCACAGCATCAGAGAAAAGACAGTTCTGCAACTAGTATGGTGGACACTGACACAAAGTCCTTCCAAAACTTCCTTAAATTAATCAATGGAAAACACTATGCGGGGCAGACAAGCCACAAAGAACATTGTGCTGTTTAAAAACTTCTCTTAAAAAGGAAAAGAAAAACAGGTTCAAGAAGGCAATGCAGTACAAAATAAAAATAAGAGTTGTCATTACTGTGGATTATAAAGTAAAATAGGGAATATTAGGAAACTGTTAAAGAAAGAAAACAAACAAAGGAAGAAGCAGCAACCAGAGAAGCTGATATGACCAGGGGAAGGGTTTTGTGGCAGATGGCAAGTAAAACAGAGAAGGCTTAACAGTACATTCAAAAATATTAGGAAGAGGGTGAATCCCACCAGCAATCCATCCCTGAGCAGTAACATCAGTGTTGTTACGAGTACAAAGGAGTATTTATCCTGTAGAAGTCAGTAAGAGAAATCTAGTAATAACTCAAGAGAAAAAGTCAAATTAGTTTGGAAAGACCTGGCTAAATAACAACTTGCCTCACTAGTACTCCCCTTTATTAAACCTCTTAGTGTTGGGTTTGCAGAATGCCTTTGAGAGGGTATTTTTCACTGTCATAAAAATGGAAGAGGTGAAAAAAGATTTGATGAAGAAAAGATTAGCATAAACTATTTCCAACAGAGCTTGTCAGACTAACATGATATCTCTTCTACGAGATTAAAAGTTGGGTTGATACATATAAAAAAGTCATTGTAATAGACTCTGTAACATATTATGGTTTCTGCCATGCATTTGACTTGGTACTGAATGACATTTTAATTAAGAGAATACAGCAATAAAAGTAAATTCAGATGACACTAAATGGATCAAACACGTGTTTCTCAAATACAACAGTAAAACATTCATCATGCAGATACACTTCCAATGGGATCCTGCAGGGATCCATTCTCAGCTCAGTGCTATTAATCTTTTCTAGTGTTACCTAGAAGAAAGCAAAAAATCACTGTACATGGAGTCTGGAAATTATACAAAGCCAAGATTTGAACAGTTAAGAATAGCAAAGAATATGGCTCAGTGATCAAAAGTCCAAAGACTGCTTGACAAGCAATGCATAAGGACCAAAATGTGAGGACATAAATTTAGAAAAATAAGGGCCAAGCCTTATTCACAGGACTATGATGTAGGAAACAGTAATTTTCAAAAAAAAAAAGGCTTCAACTTGATCATTACAGAACATAACAAACAGAACATAATGGGATACTCAGTTGTATAAAAATGACCATTTAGGGATAGACAAGTTATAATAGCTTTTTGCTTGTGCATCGTGTGACATTCTCAGCTTAGAAATTATCCAGAAAACAGAAGAGAGTTCAGAAAAGCCACAACAATGAGGAAGATCTTGGAAATCCATTGGAGTAAGAGATTCATGATTCATTTAGTTCAATACAAGTATCTATCTGGTCATGAGCAACTGCAGAACCCCAAGTTAATATGTATAAGGAATAGCTTTAAAGGATGCCTCTTATGCCCAAAACTAAAGGCGCACCTGGACAATTTTATTCAGAACTCAGTGGTCACAACTCAGTAGTTTAATTAAATAGTCAATAGATATATTTTAAGATGTCCTTGAAATTAAGTTTCTTTATTGACTCCGTAAAAACTCAAGCCGTAGACTGACACTGACATGGATTACACATGATTACACAATGATCAGTACTCTCACAGGATGCAGCTTTTCAATACCTAGATGTTAACACATACATAGGAAAACTAATAAAAAATACCACAAAAATAGAACCCAACAGAAAATCCCAAACTCACAGTGAGGATAGCTGCCGAAGGGGGTAGCAGGACAGTCCCCGACACTACAAAGGCACCCTTCAGCACCAGCCTCCTTCCAAAAAGGTATCACACAAGATCAAAACTGATTTCATTTAAGTCTTATATAATGGAGAGCAGACTGGATTTCATTGTTTCTTCTGGACTGGCTATTTAGGCATTAACCTAAAAATTCCAACTTGTATTTTTTCAGAGAAAACCACTGAACATGACTGTGGTGCCTGGTATCATAAAGCTGGAGATTATGAGTTACTAGGAGCCCAAAACAGGTTGACTAATTTAATTTCATTCTGAATCTTACAACAATCCTCCAGGAATAATACGTGTAATCCAATAAGCCATCCAAATCCCCACAGTGTAATCATATTATTTAAGGCCCTTTTAATCAACTTAAATTATTTCTTCTTCATTAATCACATTTATGTTGATTCAGATCAATCCAAATCCTTAAATTCAGCAATTCACTTCCAAAAATCAATAGAATAAGGTAACCAAACTGTTTCAATGGTAATTTTCTTTTTAATTCTGATTGTCATTCATAATTGAATTATTCTGTGGTGATGTTTTAAAATTTTTATGACATCTCTTCAAAACTATCTACCTTGCAGGGCAAAATTCGCCTGCTTCCAGGAGCTCAAGTCTTTGGGACAGAAAAATTGGTCTTTTCTCTTTCTTAATGAATACAGGACAGCAATTGTAATGTAATTTTATGGTGGTCATAGATTTTGCTAAATAGTTATAATTCCTTTTCCTCACAAGTAAATTACCTGCATGTCTGAATAATATAGTCCCTTGAATTTCACACAGCACATATATTTTTAATGTTGAAATATATCATTATCAGGTGTAATTGCTTCCATCCAGCTTCCAGTCTGACCAGGAGAACATTCAAGACAAATTATTAAGTAGGTTTTCCTTGCATCCCATTTCAGAGGAGCTCAAGAATATCATTGTTTACTGAGACAGAGGCACTTATGATACCAAAAAGTATCAGTTGTATTAGTATCCAGATAACATTCACTTAAGCAGAATCTCACTCACTTTGCATGAAGCACAGTGATGATGATGCATCCCCAGCTCTTGATGAGTCACTGAAATGTTTAAAAACAGATCTACTGTATTCAGTGAAACTGAAAAGATTTTAGCACTGTTGATCTCAGAGACTCACCACAGCCCTGCATGATGGAGAGGGCAGAAGAGCCACAAAACTACTCTTCCATTTTCAGAGACTGCACTAACTCTGTAACAAAACTGCATGTTTTGTGAATCATGTTTTCACACCGCGATTATGTCAGCTTGCGGCAAGTCAAACAGCTACCTTAGTAAAATAAGGCATTTCTTTGAAAGTGCACATCATTCCACAATGGTTATTCAGTAATACTGCTTAAAATACCTTCTTGAAAACAGGCTATAAATCTGAAGATAATTATTTTAATTTCTGACCATAAACATGACCTGAGGGCAGGTAGGCAAAATGAACTCGCAGTGTCTAAGCCACATTCTTTAACTATAAGATCCAAAATAATTAAGCAAGATGTGCAAATGATTCAGTTCGGATAATACCAAATTGAGGTTTTGTACTTAAATGTTTCAGTGTAATTGTTTTGCGGGTTTTTTTTTGGTTTTTTTTCTTTCTGGAGTGTTCTTATTCAGGCAATACACAGCCGTACCGCACTACCTCTGATATTTCATTTTTATAAGCATCAACAGTGATGACATGAAAATTGTTTATTTCTGAGTTTAGTGCTGAGCTGGTCCAATGCAAAAGCAAACCCAGGTTCAAAAACAGCCCATGTGCACAGCCTAATTCAGACAACGAAGCACTCCCTGCAGATTATACAGAATTTTCAGAGACCAAAAAGGTCTCTTAGCCTACAAGATGCAGATGTTTATGCTGCAGGGAAGAATGGGACTAAAAGGCTTGGAAAATCTTTTGGTTTTCTATTTAAGCCTGTGCAGAGACATAGGCAATGTTTGGTAGTTAAACTTATTTTAAATACACATCCTGGAAACATTTATATTACATTTATGACTAACTCAGGGAATTGAGAATAAAGATGTGTTAAGTCTTGGCTTGAGACAGGATATGTGGACACAGGCACCAGGCCAGGCTGCACATGCACACATAGATCCTGCACTGACACAAACCTAAGACCAAGCCACAAAGGGATTTCACCAACTCCTTTTCCAAGTGCAATCTGAAAAACCATTCCAAGAGCATGTTCTGTCCCACAAGTATCTTCTTGGAGCCTGGAGAATCAGTCATGTCTTACTGGGGATGATTATGAAGCTTCCAGAAGAGGAAAAGGAGACAGAGTAAGAGAGGAAGAGCTCCAGCAGAAAAGAAACTGGAAAAAAGAGCACAAAAAATCTTTGCTTATAATTATCTTGGTAGAATAACAGCAGAACTACACAAACTGAGCAACCAGAGACCCTTCCACCATACACTGACAGTGCTTGGATTAATCAGATTGAGCTGTTCTTGAAATAGATATATAAATTGACATTAGTTTAGTCTGCATGTATAAATTCAATTCATCATCTTTTTTCATACCAGATGATGTTAGATTTTAATTAAAATCTTTTAACTGAAAATTAAAATGTCAGTGGTGATACACAGATGCCAGTGAACAGATTTATCTTCTCCCTAACATAAATTTTAAAAAAGAGGAAATATCTGGCAGCAATAGTTTCAAGCAACTCTGTTCAGCCAGCACCTGAGAACCTAAAAACCACTGCATTAAGTCCCAGGGCTGTATTTTCTTCCTAAGCTTACCTTACAGTATCAGGCAGTACCAAGATAAACTCAAGTATTCAAGTAGCAGTGTGCGCCTGACGCATGACTTGGGAAACTCCAAACAGCTTTTTCACTCATCAGACAAAAAATGGGCTCTTAGGAAAACCAGAGCCCTGAACTCCACCACCAATGTCTTCACCTTCAGGCACACACATCTGCCTCAGCTTTCCCCCAACCAAGGCATCCCAGTCCCACCTTTGGATGGGACTCAAATGCAATGGCTGAACACTGCCATCCACCTCTCCAAAAATATTCAGCAGTGAGTTTTACTAGAAGTGATAAGGAAGAGTAACAAAGTGCAACAGCTGTTTTCCAGAGCTGCTGCCCTAATGAAGCCTAACTCCAAATGATTTGACTGCTTCAAAGAAGCTAACATGTTCTGTCCCACCAGCACTTCATTAACAACTTCCAAGGGGCATTCCCCAAGGTCCCTTTTGCCCCTGCTACTACCATCAATCTCACAATTATTTTTATAAACAGACTGTTCAACCTGCATCCAAGGTCCACAGGATCTAAGGCATGAAATAAGACCTGCAACTTTTTTCCCCAAGGCTGCTTTTTCTGATGTTTCCAAAGGCTCTTCCATTTGGTTCAAAACAGTCAGTTACAAACTTTGTTCTTCTGCCTCAATCTAGCCACCAGCTTCAGCCTAATGATGATGGGCACCCATCATTGTACACAACCAGGCTGTGCTGATGCTGCTGGCCATTTGTAGAAACACCTTCTCTGATCCCACGGATAAAGCCCATTGATTTGCTGGCTACAAATTAAATATGAGAGACAATAAAAGGTTGCGTATTGCAACGTACTCTTACAGTGAAAAGGGGGAACATAAACAGAAATTAAGGCATGAGTCATAAAGAACAAGTCAAAGAAGGAAAATAAAAATAAAAGGAAGAAAGAACACTGATACAACAAAGGTGTGGAAAAAAATTTAAATGTAAGAGAAAAGAGAGGCTGGTGTGGAAGCGGATCTTAGGCATGGGTGGCTCACTGTAGAAGTGGGTAAGCTAAAGAGTTTTTGACACCTTGCTCGGTCTCATTAAAAGAGGTACCTGAAAAATTAAACCTCTGCTCTCCAAGGAGCACATATAATTCTCAACCAATCCTACCAACAGTTGGGCTTTTGACATCAGTAAAAGGAGGGGAGTTTAATGCCTAGAGCTACTTTTAGGTTGCTACTTGATTTGATAAGGATCCACTCCTCAAGCTGCTCATGGTTTGAGTCTGTCAAATCGTTTGTGTTCTCAGTGACTGCATCTATCAGCCTTTCCTCTTTCCTGAGCTAACATCACAGTACCTGTCAGGTGTGGGGAATAGAAAATTACCTCTCTACAGTATTAAAAAGGCTAAAAAAAACAAAGAGAGTATTACTAGTGGGCAGTTCGCGTGCTGCTGTTCATATTGGATATGGCAGCTCCACAGAACTGAACTGCACTGTACAGGAAATACTCTTCTTCTTGACTGAGTCTCACTGTTAAAACAAAACTAGAAGGGGGGAGGGAAAGAAGGAAAAGAGACTGTTGCCTGAGGAGCAGCAAGTGGTGCAGGGCTAAAGGCAGAGAGCAGGGGAATCCCACCATTCCCCTGCTCCCATATCCCTACCTGCAGTGGCAAAGGAGCATCAACACTCCCGAAGTCCAAGCAGGGAACCCCAGTGAGCTGACACCTCTTTACTGGCACCACAGGGAGACTTCCCAGCATTAGCCCCTTCACCACGATGGCAACCACCTTTGTATCTCTTCTGCCCTGCTTTTGTGACACAACCAAGATCCCCAAGAGCTGATAACAGTGCCAGCCAAGCCACAGACCCCTCATCTTTCTCTCTCCTTCCATCAGTTAGTCACTTGTAAGACCAAAATCACTCTTACGATATCCACCCCTGCATCCCCCACAACAGCAGCCAAGTTGGGGGAGCAGCAGCTGAAACAGCCATCGCTGCGTGTTCACATTCCCTGCACTTGCTCACCTGTCTGAACCTAAATGCGTACAGCAGACTGTTAAAAAACAGGGATACCTTTAATTAAATAGTAGTCTTAACAGATTCCAAGAACACTCCTGCAAACCAAGCACATGGAGTATTTTATTCAAAAAGCCTCTGAACATACCCCCGGCTCTGCCATAACACTTCTCTGCAACACTTCTCTCACCTCGCCTTGGTAATTCAGTTCCCACTGAAGGGTACTATTTATGTCATTCCCCTTGAAGCATAAAAGCCATTTCTCCAGTCAAACCTTTATGTTATTGATGGTTATTTTCTCCTTTATCATAAGTCCACTAATAGTCTATTTCATATGGAAGCAAAGCACAGTGTGGAATGATGGAGGAGGTGGCAGTAAAGCAATCCCACTCACACAAGGGACCCCTCCCAAGATTCCCAGCTGTAAGAGAAGGCCTGGCTCCAGCACCACATTTGCTGTACAGCTTTGATTGCACTGGCTGGGGAACTCTGATTTACTAGAGAGAATAAAAGCGAGACAGCAAAGAAGGAAATGGGCCCAGAAATGATGCATTAATGTGTGCTCCTCACCAGAAGCCTGGTGCCTCTAAATATTAAAATGTTAAGACCATGATTTTTATAAGAATGACAAATCACAAAGTCATTACAATTTTATTAGAGGAAACATTTTCAAATGCATTAATTAAATTAGGAACAATGACTTGAACCTAAAGATATAAAACCTCTAATCTCATCAGCACTAATGACCTCCTGAAATAGAAGGGAGGAAGTGAGCTTTACAGGGCCAAGACAAAGAAGGCACAGTCGTGACACCAACCCTTTATTGGCCTCACTGCAGTAGGTAAAATGACAGCCCAGGACTTGGGCAGGAAGATTCACTACAGGTCTATAGGTACAGCTCTGGGCGAACCACCACAGCAGAACTTCATTGGGGTTGCCACTGCTATAGACCATGATCACAGAGAATTGCAGAATGTCAGGTTTTGGAAGGGACCTCAAGAGATCATCTAGTCCAAACCCCCTGCTGAAGCAGGAACACTAGACCAGGTCACACAGGAATGTGTCCAGACAGGTTCTAAATATCTCCAGAGGAGGCAACTCCACCACCTCTCTGGGCAGCTTGTTCCTTCACAATCAATCTGTTATGCCTTCAGGCCTCACAACTAGACTGCTGTTGTCTCACAGGCACTTGTGTGCTCACATGACAAATAGTGTGATGATGAACAACAGATCTCCTACAAAATGGCTGTCCCTGTACATGAACATCTTTGTGTAGCAGAAGTCAAAGCTGATGCTCAATATGTCAAAGAATCACATGGTCTTCAATTGCTGAGCTCTCCGGGATTTTAGGTAGAGTGAGTATTCTGTTTATAAATGAACCCTCCCTTGCCTTCTACAAAAATTGAGAGTAACAAAGGTTAACTAGTAAAATTTTGTTGACTTCAATGTTTGCATTCATTACACTGTACAGAAAAGAGAGGGGAAACTTGACAAAAATCGCGAAGTCCAGATTCCAGCCCATCGTGAGCCCTGGCCACTGCATGCTGAATTACAAACACTGGCAAAACCACATAGTCACTGCTGTCACCACACAACACAACATCATGAGGATCCACTGGCAAACCTGTGATATGACAAAAACACACCGAATTCATTAGGACAGGGATGCTTTTAAGACACCAAGAATGCACCCTCCCAGCTGCATGTGACCAGTACTCCCCAGTGGCAAATGTATAAGATTTTGGTTACTCCAGCCATGAGGCACCAGTGCTCCTTAAAAACACCAACACAGTGTGCTTAAAACTTTTTTTTAACACTTACTTCTACAATTAGTTGTTAGTAGTTATGTGATGGCATGAATGAATAATGAAAAGGGACAACAGTTGGCCTAAAGGGCTGATTGTTAATATTGTTTGCATTATTCCCTTTTTGGGGGGGAATCTTACTCATAAGCAAATTTTTAATGGCATTCAGAATATACAGTGGCTCATCAGTTAGGCTACTAACACAGAACTGTGTAAATACTACATAAAAATAAATACTATGTTAACAATGAATACAAATTACTCAGGGCAGTAATAGTAAATTATACAGTTTGAAACAAAGCTTAATAACAGCCACAGTTTTCTCGTCTGTATCACTACACATACTGTTTGTATGGATGGAGTGTTTAAGGAACTTCCCATGACAGCCAGGAGCAATTTGTAAATTGAGCTGGAACAGAGCTTGTGAAAAATGAAAGCCTATTTAGTCACAAAAAGGAATAAAGGTCTGCATAAAATCAAGTAATTTTATCAGGCTCCATTCACATGTAATTCTTTGCAGTAACCAAAATGGAAAGTGGGTGGGAGGCCATTTCAAGTGCCTTCAAGCTTCTCACTGATGTACTCTAAACAAATGGTTTCTGTGGGAAGGGTAACAAATCCACCAGGACTTCTTAAAGAGTGCATCACCTCAGTTTGCCCATGAACCTTCTCCACTGGCCACTGTGGGAGTCAGGTGCCTGCATCACTGACAACTGTGGCTTTAGCTCTTACTGTAGCAGCTCATGTGAGGAGCAGTCTCTTGAACACGACCTATCCCAGCCCACTGTTTGCCCTGAATTTAACATTTGTCTAACATTGTTAAAGGCCTCCTTTTAGTCTGATTGCTGCATATAAAAGGGTTTAAACCATGAATTTGTCTACGACTGTTAATCTGTAATTGATTTTTCCATTACATAACTTTAATCTTTTAATGCACCCATTACATTATAGACTAAAACCCTATCTCCTCAGCAACTCAAGTGTGCCCACTATCAGCCACTTAGGGTGGACAGAAAGTCTTCTCCCAGCCACATGGATGTCAAACAGCACGGCTTAGGCACACAGTACAAATCAGGGATTACAGTCAAAGATTAATATTTTAGGAAAGGACCTTCAGCCACCCAAACTGGGAACAGCAATAGTGTTATTAATACACTTTCCATACTTAAAATACTTTGACAGCAAAGAAGGAGAAGCAAGGAACATTAGTTACTGCAGGAGGATGGTCTGGATGACATTTGAAGGTCCTATGTGGTTCTACGACATGAAAGGCAGACAGGGATGCATCATTTCTCTTCATATGGTGTTAAACACAGCCCATGAGTAAAGCAGAGTTTCATCAGGGCGCAGCACAGGGAAGGCAGTACTTGGCCCACAGGAGGGCCTGCAGGATTCACCTTTGGGAAGCCTGGGCATGGCTCCCATCCATGTGCTGTGAAGTGCACAGAGCCTTCAAAGAGCAGAAGGGGAAGCACAGTCCTGGCTCTGCTGTTGTGCAGCACTTGGGTGACAGGTGATGGTGGGTTTCCCAGGGGCTGCATGCACCAAGACACCCTGCTCTTGGTTCTACTCATAGGGAGATTTGCCAAGGGGAATCCAGCTGGCAAAAGCCTCTAAATCCTTCAGCTCAAGCTAGCAGAGATCCTGCTGGGCCCCTGCTAGCTCTGATGGTGGGTCAGACAAAAAGCTCTGCACTTCAGATAGCTCATAAAACATGACTAAAGCAGCAATGTGCTCAATGAGACTGTTCCTTCTATTTGCCCACTCAGGCAAAACAGTTTCCTTTCCAGATAAATTTCTGCCTTCCTTCACTCAGTGGAGACAGTAAATTTGCCCTGATCAGGAGGCGTCAAGGCAGTGAGACATGGAAAAGCCACAGCCAGAATGGAGAAGGGCACAGCAAGGGAGGCTCCATGTCCCCCTCTCTACAGTCATCCTCCAAGTTCTGGACCATTCGTACGGGATTTTTGGGCTTCCTCCTGTGGTAGGGACACAGATCTATGGGCTGCAATGCAAATATAAATGAGTGATCATAAAAAGAGTATTTAAAGAATTTAGTTGTCATACAACTATACGGGATTTTCCATGGCACTATTCAGTCACTAGGGCAATGGGATGGAAATTATCCCCTTGCTGCACCTGAGGTGTGTCAATAGAGCCAGGAGCTTCACAGCTTCCATGCCCTGGGCACAGACACACCACATACACTTGACTCTACACCAAAACCCTCTCTTACACAAATCATGATGGTCCTTTCTAATTTATACATCCTGACTTATTTATTGTCATTAATACTATACATACCACTACAGCAAATAACTGCAACCACCGAGGCCTAATAAGGACTTCTTCTGTCTATTTATTTTGTTCAGGAACTTTATAGCAAAATCCACTACAACCAGTAAGGTAAACCTGCAGGTGACAGCATAGCAATCTCTGAGGAACACATACATGTGTGATCCTGAACTATGGCAAAGATATTTCTCTCAACATAGATTGTTTTTCACCTATTAAATAAAACAAGAGCAAGGCCAATACTTACAGTAGTGGAGTTAAATTATGGATTCATAGAATAGTTCGGGTTGGAAGGGACCTTAAAGATCATTTAAGGTTAACCCTCCTACCAAAGGGGGGGTTATCAGATATGCTGTTTAAACCCTGTCATACATATCAAATAAGAAGAATGTAAAAATCTATCTCCCAGTAAAGTAAGACAGACATAGGGTTTGAAAGTCACAAATCTCCCCTACAGGATTACAGTGCTCAAGATGCCTACTGTCTACCCTCAGCATCCAGGCACTACTCCAGAGCATGTAAAGGATGATGCAATGTTTTTGGTGTCCCGGCTGGGGGTGAGGTGTGCTGGCAGACGTAGGGACCTGTCTTCTCCAATTCCAGGTGTTCTCTTAACACAAGCATGACTGATAAATCATCTTGCAAGACAGCAGGGTAGTTATTTCTTCTCCTCTGGCTTTCCTCATTATGTGCATTTTCTGTAGCCTAGAGGATCAGCAACATTTTGAAAGCCACAGAAACCATGAAGTCCCAGACTTGCAGAGGGACTCACTCCAGCACATACCAGGAACAAGCAGCACTGACTGATTTGGCTCCCTGCTCCCCTGCTGCTCCTCAAGGTTGGCTGGAGCACCCTTGCAACCTCTGGAGGCAGTACAGGGAGCCCTGACAGCAGTCTGACAGTGACTGCCTCTCCTGCACAAGACTGGCAGAGCTGCACAGAGCTTTGATGGAGGAAGCAGGCAAGGTTCTCTCCTAGCACAAATACAGCTGTTTCTACAAATGCAGGCCTGTAAAATGCTGCTTTTGTCTCAGGCAGGAATGAAAAATCCAACCAGTCCTTCACGCTCTGCCACTGCTCCTGGTAACAAACACAAAACACCCTGAGAAAAGAGCACTTCTTTTATGACCTGGAAAATTTTGTCAAGACATTATGGCAAAGCCCAGATTCATCTGCACTTAACAATCACAGCTGGCAAAGACAAACTGAAAATAACCCAACTCAGGAAAGCCCCTGCAACTGGGAAGGGATGGGGAAGTGTGGGATCACCCTGTTGTCATCACTGGGAATTTCTTATTCTCCAGGAAAATACACTTCTTGTAGATAATGTCACCTCAGCTTTTGCTGACAGCTTCTGTCTGGCTCTCTGCCTGATGCTCCATCCCAAGCCTCTGTGGCCTGCTCTTACAGTAGCAAAGGGTAGGCAGGGGCCATGACATAGAGAGCCTATACTGTACCAAGAACTCAGAAAACCTTTTGGGCTCCACAAGGTTTCCTGGCACTTTCTGCTTGCAGCAAGTTCATCATCATTAGCCAAGGCCATGAGAAGCAACCCAGGGGCTCACATGTCCCACTTGCAGGCTTCTCCAAAATGCTTCCCTGGAGTATGGCCCAACTTCATTAAACCCTCTACAACTCCCCTTATTTATGCCAGGACCAAAACCACGCTAAAAATTGAGGCAAGCCTCTGGAGGACAAGAAAGAAACTATGTCCTTCTGGAAAATGAACTCTCAAACTCATTTAATCCAAAATAATAAGTGATTAATAACAGTACAAAAGGATGCTGTAACTTTAAAAATATCAATCACTAAAAACATAACTGAAAATGTTTGTTTGCTCGCTCCTGGTTTGTGCTGTGGGTCCAAATGTCTACAGTGTGGCTACAGACGGTCCACACGGTGAGAGGCACTGCACAGAGGTAAAACTACCAAGTAAAAAAATAGCCACGTCCCATTAATCAGTGACAAAATATCCTGATGGAAAATGCCTTACCTTTATCCCTTCTTGAGCTTTTCCACTTTGCAGTTTATTATAAGCAAAGCTTGGCTCCATAATCTTAGTAAAAACCCACACAAAGCCACATTTTTCAAACTGTCATCCCTAGCAGTCCTGCATTCTCATAATCATCTACAAATTTTCTTTCTTGATTGCATTATGTATGTTATGAACATTTTTAATTATTCTTCCAGTCCAAGAAACGAGCATTGGCTATTCTGTGGTTCAAATGCAATTATCATATGATTCACCTTCCAGTGAATTTTGAGCAATTACATATTTTAATGAAGAAGGTAAGAAATTTATGGTTTCTATCATTGCAACAAAGGTTTGTGAAGTTTTCTTATTTTCCCTTGACTCTCCATCATATCATTTGTACCTGCCTTTTCCTTAGTTCTTATAAACATAAGGAAATACACACCAGGAAGCACTTATTTGTCTTAAATGTCTATCCACTCCACTCAATACAATGGCGCCTCTCCAACTTCCACTGGCCCAGAGTTAAACAGCCTGGCTCTCACAGGTTTCCACGGATGTAACTGCAACATAAAAAGTCTCCTGTGGACCATTTTTCATCTCAGCTCACGAATGCTTGGACCATTTCTCATATTCTTGTGTTTTTCATGTCCACAAAATGCTCATCAACTACTTAAACATTGCATTTGAACTGCAATCATAGTGAAAGTGGAGCTGGGAATACCTACAGATAAGATGCAAATAGCTCACAGCCCAGATTCCTGAGGCAGATACAAGACGCATTCAGCAGCTCCATTTTATACAGCATGAAGACAATCCAACTGGTCTACATAATAAAAGCCTCTAACTTTATCAGCTGAGCCATGCAGAGATGGTTCTTCAAAAGCCACTTGTGTTCCCCATCACCACAACATCCCTCAGCTCCACACACAATTTTTGTCTGTATTACTGCTCTTAAATTAACTGGCAGAGCCAAACAATAGGCAAAAATCACAGATTTCAGTTGCCAAGTGAAGGTGAAACTTGAGGCCAGATTGTATCTGTGTTCACCGGAAGAGTTTGCATTGTACCATTCATGACAGAAAATTGGTCACTGACAGGAAAAGCTTCCTGTTGATATTCAATAGATCAGGCCAGCTTCTTTCTTAGGGCAACTCTGACCTACATAATGGAATTTAACTTGATATCGACTTACTATTGTCATCAAATTATCATCATTTTTAGCTACACTTCTGCTTATCCTCTTCCCAGAGCTGAAAGACTGTAAAATGCCTTATGAGACATTTGTTTGTACACTTTCCTGGTGTGAAAGACTTAAATGATGGTGGTAATGTCAAAAGAATTACCAAGGACAGAGCATGTGGCAGCTTGAAAGAAATTACATATTTCTGTGCCAGTGTACAGAAGCCGAAAGGATGCTGAAAGCTATCACACTTCTCTTGCCTCTCAAATAGAAGCCTCAACTGTCCAAACTCAAAATCAGCCAACTACATACAGCAACTGTGGATTCAAGAGTCAAAGTAGCTTGGTTTTCAAGTCAGTGGAATTGAAGCCCTGAGTCAAGCGGACTCAGCATCTCACAATACAGTAAGGCTGCTTGCTCACAGGGCATTGGAACCAGGTTGTTCAGAACAGGCTGCTCAAAGCCTCATCCAGTCTGACCTGAAACTCTTCTAGGAATAGCTCCCTCACAACTTCTCTAGGCAATGAATTCCAGTGTCTTATCAACCTCAGAGTGATGCTTTTTTTTCCCTTCCCCTTTCTGATCTAAATCTACATTTCATTCTCATCACTACATGCCCTAGCTTCCTTGTAAGAGTCTCTTCAGATACTGGAAGACTGCTGTAAGGTCTCCCTCTCTTCTCCAGGCTGAACAACCCCAACTCTCTCAGCCTGCCTTCATAGGAAATGTGCTCCTGTCCCCTGACCACCTTGGATGGCCTCCCCTGGATTAGCCCCAACAGGTCCATGTCCTTATGCTGATCACTCCAGAGCTGGAAATTCTCCAATAGAGACACTTAAACAGGCAACAAAATTTTCCTCTTGAGGATGTGTTCCCTGGTGCAGAAGTAACTTCACCCTGGCAGAATATCCCACTACTAGTAATTCCATGGGGACTTCGGCTGTTCAAGCTCATAGTAATTTCTATATTCAGTCCAGAATCAGCAAAGCACAAAAACCTTTTAAAATAGTTAATCTTTCTAAGTCCTCTTCCAGGCTACAACTCTACACAAGGCCTTTTAAATGCTCTATGAGTAAACACTGCATAGAACAGTCCAATGGTCCTCTGCTAAAACTCCAAATACAGACCACTGGTATCTTGCGTCAAGAACAACTGAACCATTCTGTTGGGCTCTAAAGAGACACTGTATATACTAAAAGCCTGTGCAATCACAGCACTATGTATTTATCCAAGCTGGAGCACTGATGCATGTATAACAAGCTGTAAAAACATGCCAATAGAACCCGAGCTGAACTTGCCAAGTGTCAAAATAGGATAGCATTAAAATATTTGCAAATATTGCTCATGATACAGCAGCACACTGCAAATACAATGCCACTATCATTTCAAAAATAGCTTCTGAATTAAAGGAAGATTTAAAAATAACTTTATTTTCTCCTGGCATCCCTAATCCTATAGAGTCTTCTTTCAATTAAAGAAGTATCTGGCATGCAAGCACAAAGCATCACCATCTCCTTATGCAATTTAAGTTCCTACAGCAAAGCAAATCAGACCACAGTCCACCTCTTACTTCTCCCCAACAAGCCTAGCAGGTTTTGTACCCAGATTATGACAGTAAGCTTGTGGCTATCACTCCAAGGGAGCTCTTTCAAGTAAACTACATGGCATTACTGAGAAGCATGACTGACTTCTGCTACAGATAAATCAACTGAGCAAGAGAGAAATTTATTTGTTTATCTAAAGTCATCGCATTACTGCTTGTACCTCATTAGAACCACAGCAGAAAATATTAAAGCAATTGGAATCAAGACAAAACTGTAAGGTAGGAAAAAGTGAGATTACTCATGAAAAAAGTGTAATTAAGTAATAAATTACATATTGTACCATAAATGCAGAGGTGATAAATTCTAGTTACACAGACACTCTTTTCCCACAGTATGCTTCGCTGTGCACTGCCAAAGTTTTTCTGGACCATTTTATTCATGTGTTGCAAAATATACTGACCTCTTTCATCTAGTTCTCAGTACACTGTTTTCCTTTACCTCTCATTATCTTCTCGTGTATTCAGTCCAGGTCTGTGGCATGTAAACACTTAGAATAAATTCAAGAACTATCTACCTGATAATCTCATTAGCTAAGAGGGAGAAAGCATTACTAAATAAATAATGATGATAAGTTTTATTTCTGTTAGTAAAAAGGACACAACAGACATCTGAAATGATCTAAAATTACACCCCTGAAGTGACACAAAATCTGAATAGGGCCCTGAAACAAAAGCCCTGGACAAACAAGAATTATGGGAGTCAGGTCCTCCAAAAAGCAAGTTATTAACCTGACAATCTGGACCAGTACAGCTTCAATGGTAAGCACACTCTGTGTGTGTCTCTGTTTTCACTCAGATTCTGCAAACTTCACTTATTTTGCCCAATACCTACTTGCTAGATTTTAAAAGATTCTATCTTACTACTTGGCCTTTGACTTCCCAGCTTAAAACAGGTAAGACAGAAGCACTGTGTTGGGACACCAGTAGTGAAGAAACTGTAGAGTTCCAAGGTATTTTACATGATTTCTGTATAAGAGAGGTAATTTTTTGTGGTGCTCCCAGCAGTGCCATAGAGAACCAATTAGAACTTAAGAATTTGAGCCATGTTCATATCACAACAGGCCAACTGCTGTAACAGTGCTTCTCTTGGCTTCTCTGAAAGCTCCTTGCAGCTCCAAGATCTCATTACTGCCAAAAAGAGGCATACTTTGCGCTTGATCTCAAATCCATCAAGCTACAGCATCAGATGGGAGAAGAAAGTATTTTTACCCCACTATCTGAAGATAAATAGCAGAAAAAGGAGACTCTACCGCAAAACCAGAATTATTATGCAATCTGGTGACAAGACACAGACATTCCCTGCCACTGACTAGCACTACAAAACACTGTGCTGAGGCTTCTCATAACAATGATTAAACATTTTAAGCAGTGGGGCCTAATTAATATAATAATTCGCTTCCTCAATTTCAAAAGTGATGGGCAAGTCTAGGCTTATTATTTCAAGATGTCCTCTCTGCCACACCCTGGAGGAACCTGATTTTCATGAAGTGCTACTCGCCCATGCACATCAGTTTATTCTGTTCAGGGGGTCACAGCCTCTACCCCTCCCTGTCACCACAGCCTCTCCTCTGGCTGGCAGCCCACCACCGCTAAGCCCCCAGACAACCCACCAAACAGAGCACGAGCTTCCTCCCTCCAGCAGCACAAAGCAAAGAGGCCTTTGTGGACCCTTGGCCATTTCCAAGTCCTCCTGGCACTGTGGTGAACGTGCTGCACAGAAAGAGATGGCCCAGTTCAACAGATGGGATTCAAAGTGAGAATTGCAGTGCTGCTCTTCGTGTCTGGCCTTTTAAGATCCCCAGACAACACCCACATCAGTGCTGAATCCAGCCTCACAAATGCAAATGCTGAATGATTTTATGGGCATAATTCCCAGGGTCTTGGAAAACAATGCATTCTGTCACAATAACATCCGAACCAAGTGGGTTCGTTAACCACCTAACAAAGCCCCGTTTGATGTGCCACATTCCAGGAAGCACGGCTCAGTATGATTTTATCTATGTGTTCCACAACTGGAGAGAAAGTACTCTCGTCTCTGCTAAAATACACAGCCAGAGAAGGGAGTCTGTATAAAAAAAGAACTGCCATACCAAGTTTCTCTGGTGTCACACTTCCTGCTTTCTTCCTTTCATGATCTAAATGCTTATCTCCTAGAATTTGGGTCTTCCTTCGGGCCACATGTAGTGACCGAAACATTTGTACTAATCCAGCTGGTATGCCAAAAACCAGAACATGTTTTGTTCAGAAGCATGCGCTTCACCCTCCAGTATTTGTGCATCACCTCATTTGCTTTTCCATCATTAGTCATGATGATCATCTCACTGAAGTCAGTGGGAGGCTTCACAGAAGGGAAGGATGCTTCCTTTCTCCTGAAGGCAGGGTGCTTACATCTGAGAATAAATTGAATTTTTCACATCTGTGTAGGCTCACACAAGCAAATAGAGTACATTCTGCTTCAGTGACAGTGTGCATCCAGCAATAACAACTCACTATAAAAGAAAAAGAAGTCCTATTCAAGTTTCTCAAGTGCTCAAGAAATTTCTGCATGATCATACCACAATGGCCAAAGCAGGTTAAACAAAAGTTCATCTACCTGCCATTCTTCCTTTCTAAGCCAGTAATGACAATTTTGCATGTAATAGTTTCCAATAGATTTTTATATAATGATTTTGTTTTATGGAATCAGCTCTGCTTTTGGAGGTTCTATCAAAATAGATTTTGTATTTAAGCTTAATTAATTCTTGTATGAAAAAATGTATACTGAAATGCATATGGTTCTGAACCTGCAGTTTGCTAGATCTATCTGAGGTAGCTTAGTTTTACTACAAGCAAAAATTAGCAGTTTTATTCCTGATTTGTAGTGGTCTGTCTCTCCTTTCCAGGAATGAAGAGCCTTCAGCTTGAAAGTCTGTATTTATTTATAAGTCACCTCACACCATGTCCCTCCAGACTAAGCCAACCTGGATGAGGCCAGCTACAGTCATAGACCACAGTCACTTCATAGGAGGATTTTAAAGCACAGTGAGAGCTGACAACTCACTCCACACTCCTCAAAGCAATACTCAGCAAATACCACCAGCACCTGAGAGACACATTCTTTCTCTGTCTTAAGTTTCAGCTCAATTAATAAAATTATACCTGTAACTGTCTGACTTGATATGTTTAATGATTTCTTGGAAGGACATTGACTAAACCTTGATTCCTGCAAAGAGCATGCAGAGTAAAAGTGCCTGCATATTTCAGTGGTCAATGCAGCCTCCTTTTTCTTCTCTAATTTTTATGTCAGCATTGAGCCCAAGAAAGGAATATTTTATTTACAGCCAGGCCCCCACTGGGCTGCAGCTGCATCCATAGCAGCCCACCAGCATGCTAGGGCTGTTAAATTGGCTTCCTGCAGCTGAAGTGGTCCCTGGTGTTATCTAAACCAGGTGGGCAGGATGGGAAGAGCCTGCCCAGCTTGTCCCTACTGCCATGCTAACTGGCACATCAAAGCAGATCTGGAGCAGATGCTGCTGTACACTCCTCACAGATAGCCAGCAAGCCCAGCAGATTTATAAAATAAACAACCAATCAAAACGTCACTACCAAGAAAACTGCCACCTGTATGCTTCAGGGCCAACAGACAAAATTCCCTCACGTTACAAGTGAGGGAAGAAACGGAGGAAGTGGGGCAACATCTAATTAAAGCTAGCAAAGAAGGATGCTGCCCTTCAAAGAAAGTACTACCAGGAGGACCTGAGGAATTCCCATTTATAAAATAAACTGTTTTCTATATACATTTCCCACAGCCTGTGCACAGATAATCATTTCAACACATGGATGCTGAGTTTGTTGAGCTAAAGAACAAAATATTTGGCACTCTCTCACAGCTTTTTAATCCATAAAACATATTCCTGTTGGTCAGCAGGCCTTAGGAGCCATGTGAGGAAGTGAGGCATTCTTCAGCCTTGTCAGCCACTATTGCACTGCCAACCACTGGCTTCAGCCTGTGCTCTCTGCGCTGCTGTTGTTTCGGCTGCTTTAAGGAGGAGCTAAAATTGAACCACTCGCATACTAGAATTGACTTGCACAGTACTCTGTACTACTGTGTTTTCATTATGGCCCAGGTGTATTTGTTCTCTGCCTCAGCAACTCTTTCCTTGCATTTGGGTTTGCACTTCTGGCTTCACCTGCTGGATCAGCTAGGATCAGATTTTTCATAATAGCTCAAGCTAAACCTAGAGAATATTAATGTATAGCAAGTAAATAATTTCTTATTTATTTATATAAGTGGGGCTTGTTACATTACCTTGGTTTTGACTGAATGAAAAATGAAACGAATTACCTTATTCTTGAAACTGACATCCTCACTACTTGCTTGCATTTCTGTGTGTGAACTTTAACAAAAGAAACCCCTGCACTATCAGCAACAG
Source organism: Turnix velox (assembly GCA_013400935.1). Lineage (NCBI taxonomy): Eukaryota > Metazoa > Chordata > Aves > Charadriiformes > Turnicidae > Turnix > Turnix velox. Next base: position 39,265 of record VZTY01027246.1, on the reverse strand, counting down.
GCTCAGGAAGACAGGAATGTGTCTCATTGTTCACATGTACCTATTAGCAAATTCATTGCAAAATCTCAGGTTTTAAGTCCTCAGAAGGTTAGAAGGTTAATTCAAAATAATGGAAGTTTTTTGGATTTTGGTATTAACAAAAATATATACTTTGCTACTTCCAACAATTTAGAGAAACAGAAGCATATTATATAATCACTAGGGGTTTTTATCATGAAAGCATTTAACTCCATCAAAACAAAGACATGGCAACAAATCTACCAGTGGTTAAACCACACTAAGTAGCCTTTAATACTTTGAAATATTAAATTAATAGAGTCCCAAACAAACCGTTCCTGTAGCTAAAGCATCAACCTGACCTACTGACTAGTATTTGCTTTTGGGCTCTTTGTTGAAGGGCCTGAGAGTTCCACAGGCATTTGTAATTCTTCTAATTGCCCAAGATTCGTTAAAAATCAATATTCAAAGAGGGCTGTATTCAGCTTCCTGAGCTCTCCTGGGATATGCTTCTCAGCACCACAGGATTTCAAAACAGTTGAGCAGATACTGCCTCTCCACCTCTGCTGCCATGCAGGATCACCTTCCCTCTCCACACGCTCTGCATACAGAGCCATCCTGCCCTTCTCTTCTGCCCCAGAGAAATAACCCCCAAGCAGTAGCACTGCCTCTGTAGCACAGTTTATAGTTATACCAAGCATCTCCCCTTACACATTATTTAGTTCCCTGGGAAGTACCTGTTCTCTCCTAACACTGAGTCACCTGTAACAAATCCCCATCTCCATCTTGTATGTACTTAAAGGTGCAGTAGACAAAATAGTTTCAATATATAATTTTTAGAAATACTACCACACAGATGCAGCTTTTGTACTGTTACATTATCTTCTGGTATAGGTATGTAAATCTGTGAGTCCTGTATATGTATGAGCAGGCAATATGTGGTTTCACACATATGGGTATGGAAAAAAGATAAACAACATGGTCCCAAAATCAGAGACTGCTTTGAAGTACTTGATAAACATACTTAGCATAATGCAGTTTGCATCCTGACTGGGACTTCCAGAAACCACCAGCATATAAACAAATTATAAAGATGTTTCAAGAAATAATTACAAGTGTAATGTTTTCTGGTTTAGCCTAATGACCTGTCACCTGATTTTGCCAAAATGCAATATTTAATTAGCCTAATTTCCTCCTGCCATCACATCAGAAAGCTCTTCTCTGCACAAGATAGCTTTAATCTCTGAGTCTACAGAGTAATGTGTGTGCATTGGCAGGTAACTTAATAAAGGATACAGATCTTTGTAATAGCTGCACCTTTGCCTAGTCTGTTTGTACTGGGTTGCCACACATTTGGCTTAGGTACCACTAAGCAGAGCTGACACCTGGGGATGGAACTTCCCAGGGGACAGGGGACCATGCCTGGATAAGTGGGAGCTGCCTGCATAACTATTTTGAGTGGATAGCACCTCTTCGCCTGGGCACGGCTGCACGAGCTGCTGCTATATAAGCTGGCAGATGCTGTTGCCTGATGCCTTTAATGGTCATCTGTGGTCTAAAAAAAAATTAAAGGTAGCTAGAAGAGGCAACCGACACCTGTTAGTTTTCACAAACACAAGAATAAATAGAGTAAATAATGTGTCATATTTCAGACCTATCTTCTGCATTATGTCAGGACCAAGGGTCCTTTCTTCTTCCAGAAAACTTCCACTCTCTCTTCCATATTCCAAAATAGCTAAGGGTATACAATTAAATCTGAAGAACTGCAGTACAAACTTTGTAAATCTTTGCTGACACTACTAGCTAAATCTGTGCTTTCTGATACTTCTCATTTGCTATTTTTATTTAGTTTTTCCTTCTTTTCACTTGGACGAGCACACTCAAATTTACTGACATGATAAAGAAAAACTGTAAAACAGCCTGTGTTTAATAAGCAAAACTGTGCCTGTTTGACTTATTTAGGCAGTTTCTTCAAATTCACTGACCATATTTGCATTAGGGCTCTTCATCTGGGCTAGCTGGATGCTACAGAAAAAAACCCTCATAAATAATTGATACTTAATGAAAAACACACTTTGGGAGCTATTCTGCTTCTCATTCCTTTCCTGTGTTACTGCTCTCTTCTTTTTTATTGCTGAGGATATTTGTGGATAGGATCACTGCTTTTTAAGTGAACATCCACTATTATAAATTCTTCTTCCAAGCGAGCCACATCTTGCTTGGGTCACACAAATAGTTTTATTGACTTCAACAGAACTATCTATGCAAAGCAGACAGGGCTTGACCCCTGCCAATAACTGTGAGCCATGGCCCTGCTGGCAGCTCTTGACACTTTCATGATCTTTCATGACACCAAACTTTTAAAGAACTAGTACTATAAATAGAAATCCATGAAAGAAATCAAGCTCCTGCCATCATATGCAACAATAAAGAAAAGACTTAGGAGAGAACTGCAGATGATAAAGGCTAAGGCCTCTTTGTTACCAAACTTATTCTAGCACATATCGGTGCCTATTTTGCATAGATAGATTTCTCACAATTTTGCTTCTCGATGCTTAAAATAGAAGAATGATACAGACTCAGACCTCATGCCCCTGATATTCTGTGTGATTCTGTGTGTGACAGGCTGAAGGAGTTGGGGTTTTTCAGCCTGGAGATGTGAAGGCTCAGGGGAAACCTCACAGTAGCTTATCAAGACCTGAAGGGGGTTGTGTGTGCCCCTCTCTGGGGGTGTTTAAGGCCAGGCTGGACAAGGCACTGAGCAACCTGGTCTAGTGAGAAGTGTCACTGCCTATGGGGGGTTGGACCTAGATGATCTGTAAGGTCCCTTCCAACCCAAAGTATTCTATGATTATATGTTGGGTTCCCAATTGCAGCCTGGAGCTGGTGAACAGCAGCCAAACCTGTGTTGTTATGAGGAACTGGAAGGTGGGCCCAGTCAAACCAGCTGTCAATTTTGCAGTCTCTTATGGGAGCATTACAAAACTCAAGTCTTACACCAAACCCTCATGCCGTTGCATCTTGCACCAGGCAGTTTTTTTAAAAGGTTTTGCCATGAAACTACACATACACAACATGCCCTTTCTACTTCCAGCTGACGCTGCCATGCTTGAGTAACATCCTTACTGCTTCCTTCACATTTGCACAACTGGCAAGTGATCAAACTAATGCTTACAAAGAGATTAAACACACAGCAGAAAGTGTTGAACTCCTCCATTCAGTCATAAACCCCAGCAGTACATTTACACTCACCTGTAATGTCACATCCTGTTGGAGCTGGACTCCCTCTCTAATTACTTCTTAGGCTAGGCCTGCTTTTTTTGTTTAAGCAAAATGTTGGAGACCGACACATAGCTGCATAGATGGGTACATACACGATGCATATACTCCACCTTTTAAAGAACTGTCCTCCCATGGCTGATTCATTCAGAAATTATCCAAGAGTTCAAATGCGCTCCAGTCAAAACAAGAGTGGGCTAATTCCTCAAAGTGACAGCTCCAAGTCTCCTTACCCAACCTTTCTGTGAAGGAGTGAGTCTGCTGGCAAGCCTTTATAAGACTTGCTGCTGTAGGGCAGCAAGGACCACTGCTGTCACAAATTTCATCACCTGCAAAACATTAGTTGCTTTACTTCTGATGATAGCTGCTTCCATACACAACACACAAAACAGACTTGAATTTATCTAAGCCCTTAAATAGTTTGACATTCTATTTTAACTATCTAAAGGTTTTTTCTGGTGGTTAAAGCACTTTAAATTTACTTTCCTTAATTTATGAAGTGTGTCAAAAATGGCTATTGAAAAAATATCCCTTACCTTAAGATCTTAATTCAGCTGTGTTCTTCCTGCAGACTAATGCAGTACCTCGATGACACTGCAAACCCTGCTACCTCTGCCTGCAGCACCTAATGAAAGGAGGATAACAGAAGGAAATGGAAGGCAGGCTGAGAGATGAATGCGGGAATTTATTTGCAGGAGTCACAATTATCTCAAAGAGCTACTTGATTGCATCTCTCCCAGCTCCTTTTAAGGCATTCAACTGTCCAGCTGGTACCAAAACCAGAAAACTAAACGGAAGTAACAGAAACACAAGATATTATGCAACTAGTGGTAAATGACCTACACCCTGACTTGAATTCCTTGTACCAATTTAAGGGGATTACTGATAGCTCTTCTGAAGTCTAGAAAAACCGACGGACACTTGACTTAGGGAACACATATTTCCTTGGAAAAAAAGCTTAAAATTATTTATCACTTTCTCATTATTCATCTAACAACCTCTTTCCATGTTAGTATGACAGGGAGGACGCACAGTCATCTGACATTTGCCCTAGTTTTTTATTTCTCATATGAAACCATGTTCCCTAGATTATGATGTCATTTATTTCCATAGCAACTGCATAACATCAGAGAACTATACTTAAGCAGGTAGAAGAGAACCTTTAAGGAACAAGAATACCAGGTTGCATCAGTAAAAAGCATTTAGAAGATGCCTGAAAGCTGGTTCTGAATGGTCCTACAAAAGACTGAGCAGTTACAGCATTATTAACCATTTTTCACAATGGCAATTGTCAAATCCAATCCAGGTATGCAAAGTCCTACTCTGTACATGCCTCATTCAGAGAAGCCTCACAGAGAAACACACAGCTTCTCACTAGCTCACTCCAACAACCAAAGTCCTCCCTCTACCTCTAAAAAGCAATGCTTACCAAGCTAGAAATGAACTCAGGGTGATTACCAGCTTTCCAGAAGCAAAATTTACATTTACAGATCAATACCTAAGACCTAAATCTAATATCTAAGCCCTAAGACCAGTATCCAACTCATGCCAGCAGTGCCTGACATCCCTGTCCTTGGCAAGATGAACTTGTGCCACACAGTGGGCTCTGACAGTCCTCATTCCGCAGGTGAGATGGCATGGAAAGAGCCCAAATACAGATTTATTTGATTGCTGGAATTATTAATTACACCCATTACCCACCTCAGAAGGTAGCTTTTACCCAAAGTAACAGACATTCAGGTCATCAAAGATTCCACAGCTCAACAAAGTCCCAGAGATGGTATTGCCACCACATTGGTAGTCACAGTATTTAGGCCAAATCTGATTTTTTCCTTCTAGCTGTCTCATTTTTTTTCTCCCCAGAAGGTGCAGCCGCATCAATCAAAACCACAATAAAATGAACCTGTTGGAGTCCTTTCTTCATCACCTTAGGAAATGCACTAGTGCAAAGGAGAGTAGAGGGACAACTCTCAAGGTCAGCTCTCAGAGGACAGGCTGACTCATCCCCTGACTCACTGTCTCTCCATATCAGTTTATAAAGGGAAAACAGACAGAGAGGTGCTCAGCAATTATTAGACAACCAGATGCAATCAGCTCTTCCTACCAACAGTAAATACCAAGTAGACAATTCTACTTCCGTCACTGTAAAATACCTCTATACCGATCAAGCATTACAGGCAGATTTCTTCTTTGTATAAAAGGATAAATGGTGAAGTACACCACTTTACATGAGAAAAACAAAAAAAAGCATAAAAAATAATTGTTGTTACATCTTTTTTCTTCTGTGAAAGTCAAGAGAGATAAGGTTCACGTAATGAACCTTCCCTACAACAAAAGTACTAGATGGTAAATGTTTGCCTGTTCAGCAGGTTGCTAGATAAATTGCCATGAATTCCTGATCCAGTTCATCTTAGCAAAGCATAAACTGAGGCTTTTGCTTTGAAAAACTTCCAACTGTGACAAAAAGCACATCTTCTCTTTTCCTATTAGCAAAGTACATAAACTGAGAAGGGATGCTTTGAAAAAAATTCAAGCCTTCAATTATTCATCAGATCGACTAATTAATCAGCAGTTCAGTAGAGGTAGTATTTTCATTAAAGTAGCCTCTGAACTCATGGAGATACAGAGCAACAACTGCCAGTGCTCTGTTTTTCCTATTACCACCACACTGGACTGCACATAAAACTTTGTTCTGATATTGAAATACTTTCATATTGACCTAGGACAATATGAATTCAGATTATAGCTACCACCAACCAGTAACTCCTTGGCATCCTTCAGAGGCCTTCTTCTACTTTATAATTACATTGCCCACCCATTGCCAGTTCACTCCAGCATTTGCAACCTGTTGCCAACCATGATTTGATTCACTGTGCCCTTCAGTCTGTCTCAAAAATAAACTATACTGACAGCTAGAGATATTTGAATGACAGCTCCCTGTGTTTCCCTTTTGGAATTTAGCCTGTAAATGCTGGGTATAGTCTCATGAAGGCAGACAGATGAGGGGCGGATGTTACTAAAGGTACCTCAGAGGCAGGCAGCCTTCCTAAAGTACGCTGCATATATTCCCACACTCTCAGATGCACCCCAAAATTAGAAGAATTGTCCCAGCATGGTTGCACTGGGGAACATACAACACATGTAAATAGAGCACTATCTTGCCATACTATAAAACGTTGCTCTTCCTGAAGAGGAGTACATAACTCTCCAGTCAAATCCCTGGACTAATTTAATGAATTGACTGACATTTTTCTATATTAACTCATCCTGCACACAGGGTTCAACTTGCGCTGTATTGACCTATTCTTATTATGCTGTAGAATCAAGGTCTGTCCCTTCATGGAAAAGCCTCTAGGACTGCATGCTTTTCCTCCTCTATCCCACGGAGCAGTAGCCAAAGAAGTGACTGCTCAGCTGAGAGCAGAGACCAAGAGAGAGCACACTTAGCTCCTCTGGCCGAGGAAGAAATGTAACAGAAAGACACTGAGAGCTGTTCTTTCCATACCTGCAGCATCAGAGAAAAGATAGCGAAGAGATCTGTGATAGGTAACCAGGGCAGAGACAATGAGAGGAATAACTTCCTAGCTTTCAAAGGAGACCAAGTATCCAGACACAATGCCTGAGGACTGATGCAGACTGCTCATCAGGACACCACATGGCAGAATACCCTAGGGGTGGGCACGAATTGTGTTCTGAGAGCTGAGAGTTCCTCTACACTGGGGAATGCATCTTCAGTGAGATCACTGAAGATGTCTGCAAAGAAGATGCAGAAATATCAAAACAATCTGGAACCTCATTCCTATGCCAGCTGACACATCAGTGCTGCCTCTACCTCTCATCCAGGTGCCCTAAGCACATCAGGAACTTTGCCGTCTTTAAGATCAAGGTCATACTAACTAGGACTGAAAAGAATTTTGTAATTAATTTCAAATTAACATGTGGAAAACTATTTCTGTTCATGAAATTAGCTACAACCCTTATTTTCTCACTGTATTCCCTGGATAATACCAATAGCTCAGATGAAATCGGAGCAGTAAGAAAAAAGTTGAAGTGAGCTTATTTATGTCTAGTTCTGTTTTTCCAGCTTTTTTGAGCAGATGGACCACATTTGACGGACAGCTCCCAGTCTCTAGAAATCAAATTAGTTTCTTTCAAGGATACTTGTATTTTGTAAACCAATTAAATAACATGAATAGGAAATGCATGAATAGGCTTTTCTTTTATTCAGATTAAGATATTCTGGATTTCTGAAGATGCAAATTGATATGATAAAAAAAAGATAACAAGGGTACAACAGAAAATTACGAAGCAGGGAGAAATTTAATTACATGCTTCTTTGAAAGTTAAAGGTCCTTTTAATATTGCTTCAGATTTAAAAATTCACAGCTATCTTTCTTCTACCTTCCAAATATATTCAGGAAAATATGACAATGGAATTTCCTCTTCCATGGCTTTTAATTGCAGTGCTATTTGTAGCCTTTTGTTCCAATGGAAAAGCAAGGCCAAGACATGAACTAAAATACCTCTTCTTGATGAAAGAATGGATAAAAATCTGCACACCTCCCACAACAAAAAAATTATGCAGAATGTAATAGGGCACAATAACCCTTCTAAAAAAAATCTTTAAGAAAAATCTAAGCCTGTCAAGTGCAGTTCTACAACACTGAACACAACAGCATAAAGAGCAACCCTCTCCATCAAATAATGGACGTTCTTAAAACCCTTTTCATCGCCATAAGTGAAACTTTTGGACTGCATCTCAAACACAAGCACCAGCTGACACAAGCAATGTGCTCTGCTCACAACCCTGCTGCCACCTGATCCCATGGAACAGATCCCCTCCACTCCTATCACCTTGTTGGGGTGAGACCTCAGCCTCCTTCAGAATCACCCACCACTTCCCTTTCTCTTCAGTTCACCAGGGCAGAATTTTTATCCACAATTTAAAAACAGAAAAAAACAAAAAAAACCAAACCCACAAAACCACAAATATCAAGACACCAGCACTCCCATTCACAAAAACATGCATGACAATAGCCTTCCTCATCACAATCAACATACGCTGGATGTGAATAGTTCAGATAGATTAAGTTCATAGAATCACAAGGCAGGAAGGAACCTTAAAAGGCCATCTAGTCCAACCCACTGCAGCAAACAGGGACATACTGCACTACATCAGGTTGCTTAGAGCCTCAGCAAGCCTAGCCTTGAAGTTCTACAGAGATGGGGCCTCCACCACCCCCGGGCAACTGCTTCATCACACTCATGGGGAAAAACTTCTTCATAATGTCTCATCTAACTTTGCCCTGCTCTACGTTCAAACCACTGCCCCTTGTCCTGTCATTCCCTGCCCAGCCAAACAGCCCCTCTCCAGGTACTGGGAGGCCCTTCAGATCAACACAGTTTCTTGACAAATACACTTTTATCAGGAGTAACTCCATTTCAACTGTCCAGGTGTGACTCCATAGATGTGGCCTCACCCAACAGGAACAAGGGGCTGGTTCACTTTAACTTGCCTAACGCCACTGTCTTCTGCCATGCCCTTCACCTTCAGCTGTACCTCCTGGGAAGAGCTATAGTGTTACTAATACACTTCCTATGCTTAATACACTGCAGGGTCACTGACACCAGCTCCTGAATGACACATAGTTCAGCATTCCATTCCTGCGAGAGCCAAAAGCACAGACTTTCCCTTAACATGTGTCTGGCCCATGCTTGTCTGGAGCTGCTGCACTGCTCCCACAGCCACAAAACATTCCCTGTTCAACAAGGTCACTTCAATTAGCGGACACTGAGATAGTGGCTGAAATGGAAAAGCCTGTCCCTAAGTCTCTAATTAGACATACTCACACCTCCACATCTAATTTAATGGGAGTGGAAACAGATTGCTCATCCACAAGCAACACATCATTTTGCTCTAAAATGTGGACAACTGTTAAGCAAAATGTCACTAGAAAAGAAATTCCAGGTGATTTCAGATTATTTAACTGTCCCCACAATGTCTTTGCGTATCCCAAGAGGTCCATATTCACACAGACACCCTGGGATGCATCTCCCTCTCCATCCACGGTCCTCTTAACTCAAAAGACAGCATGTGTCTTAAGGACCCAGGAGCCACATCTGCAAACAACACTGATATGCTGTTGTCACTATCAATAACTACAGGTTGTAGTAATCAAGGCAGGGCCAGCTACTTAGAGGGCTTCTCACATCTAGCTTCTTCTTTGACAAAGTGGCCCGGCACACAATGTGCAGGATTGACTGACTCCACCCCATCACACCACCATGGAAAGACAGGTGAGGAAAAAATCTAGAGAGACCCAGCAGTGTTTTGAGGCATTAGAAAAACACCTGAACTGAAACCTTTGAGAACCACAGAGTAACAGCCTAGCTCAGGTAAGGGAAAAAGGGACTCTCAAAATTAAATTTAAAGAGGAAATCCCCTGAAAATGAATAGCTACTAAGCTTTGTGTTCACAAGCACAAACAGCATGGCCCCCTTAGAGAAAAGGATTGGTGCATAGCAGCAACACCAACACAATCTCTTGTTCAATACATGCATTTCTCCCAAATCATTCAACATTGCTGACCAGGCTGGATGATAATGAGTCCACCAGCCCAACCAACACTGACCAAACCATCCCTAAACCCTATCTCTAAGCACTATGCCTAACTGTCAAAACCCTTGAGGGATGGTGCCTAAAATCTCCTTTCTGGCAACTGTAGAGACAAATGAGGCCTCCTTTCAGCCTCCTTTCCTCCACAGCACATGGGGAACAGACTCGTTGGAATGAGTAAAGAGAAGGCCACAATCAGTGCACATCTTTCTACTCCATCTCTGTATTATGTTCCCATCACTATGTGAGCCCAACAGTGCAAGAACATGAGAAGCTCAGGCTCTGCAAGCTGGGCCGGCCGAACCCCACCAGCCATGTGACGTCACAACAAGGATGACACCACCAGTGGTGTTCCTTATGTAACAGTGTATCTGGGGGCGGAGACGAGTTCTTCACCCTCAGCCAACATCAGAACCTATCCTGACCCGACCCTGCAAACCTCACCCTTGCTGTGCTTTCCCTCCTTGAGCTGCGTCATATCTCTCCAGCGCATCGTGCCCAGCTCCATGGCCGAGGCTAAACAAGGTAAAGCCTCACCGATCCTCCTGGCAGGCTCCATACCTTCCTGCAGCCAGGAAAGCCCTGCCAACACTCCCCCACTCCTGCCATTGCCTTTGCAGCCACCACTGATATGGATGGAGTCTGGGTGGGCACCTGGAGACCCCACCTCCCACTGGGCCTCATCTCGTCCCAGTTCCCAAGCCCTGGACCTAAGTATGCCATCCCTGGCACCACAGGTACAAGACAGACTTCTTGCTCTAGACAGACTTCTCCCTCCCCTCCTACTTCTCCCTACCCTCTCCTTCTTCTTTCTCTCCTCCACCCAAGTCAAAATCACAAATTCGTCTTTACATTTCTGCTCATTTACTTCAGCGAACACGTAAGGGACAATCCTTGTTAACAACAGTGACCAGGTAACATTGACAAGTTGCTGACAGCCACTGCTCCATTGGCCTGATCCCGCCCATTAATGCTGAAGAACACAGCCACACGGACAGGGGACAGGGAATTCCTGGCAGGTGGCAACTCCACCTGGAAATGGGCTTTCACCGGGCCCTTGCTGGTGAAAGGCTTCCTCTCACAGGCTTTTCCCCCCAGGACACCGGGCTCACAACCCAACCAAAAGGAGAGCGCCTGCCTACACCATCCGATGGGCCAAACCACCTGCCCCAGAGAGCTGCGCACCCGGTCCCTATTATGTCCAGCCTTCCATGACCAGGACTGGAAAGTATGCAGCACCTGCTCAAACCATCTGTGGCCTGCCCAAGATAAAGATAGAGGCCACCCCTGGGCCAAGTGAGTACCATTTCTCCAGACCCTCAACCAAGCCTTCAGCCATGATTTTGCCCCAAACACCATGCTATAAAAGCCTCAAGCTAGCATCCGACCCTGGCTTCAGAGGGTTCCAGTCAAAACCACACATGGCTGAGCAACCGCTCTTCACCAAGTCTCTTGCCCTGGAGGAGAAGGCCCTGGCTTGACTGCTTTTCTCCACTTCTCTCCTGCCCCAGGCGACTACTCTACCGAGAAGGCCAATAGACACGTCCACAAGCGCCCGCCGGAGCAGCCCATGACTTTCCGGCACAAGCACATGGACCACAACCAGACACCAGGTGAGGGCCCTCAGGGCAGTACAGCCCCGTGCAGCCATGTCTCCTGCAGACAATGTCTCTTGGGCCACTTGGACACAGCCCTGGGGGAAAGCCAACAAAGCGCAACACAGATGGCTCTCCAGCCTTGGAGCTGCCGACACAGGCAACACGGGCATCCCTCCTGCTTCTTTGCTAGCCCCATCCTGCTCCACTCCCCACAGCACTCACCTTCTCTCTCCCCTTCCCCTCCCAGGTCCTGCTGCTTATACACTGCCCAGGCTGGTGGGGCCTAACACTGCCTGCACCCGCGCCGCCCCCTGCTATTCCATGGCTGGCAGGAGCCATCACAGCACCTTTGACGAAGACCTCGCCAAGGTGAGCTTGGCTCCTCAGCGCTCTCCCAGCTCCTCCTCAAGCTCCGCTGCTCTCCCCAGGGCAGAAGGGCTCAACCCCTGCTGCAGCCCCTCCCAAAGCACCCTGCTCACCCCCCTACACAAACCCAACAACACACAGCCACCTGCCTCTTGCCTGTTCATCCAAGGAGCTGCCCTTCTTTCCACTGCTCCCTGCCCCTCTCAAGCCAGCCTCGCTGCCACAGTTCTACTGGCCACCTGACACTTGCCCTTCAGGCTCAGCAACCCTTCTGCCTCTCTTACAGACACCAGGGCCTGCTGCCTTCCTCAAGGTGGGACTGGAGACCTACAAAAACAGAGCCCCCACCCACACCATAGGAACTAAAGCGGTACCACCAGCAGACCGCACAGTGAAGCCAGGGCCGGCAGACTACTGCCTGGGCAAGGTAAGGCCGCTGCCCTCTTCCCCCTCCTCTTCTGGGGACGCAGGCCACCCTGGTCACCTCTGATGCCTTCTCTCTGTCTTCCCCTGGCAGGTGACACTAGTCAAGCCCCAGGCACCAGCTCTCACCTTCGGTCTGCGTCATTCCCAGTGTGATGTTGCATTCCTCCCACGTCTCTGAGCAGTTCCACAGGTGCCGCTTCTGCTTACTGCAGTCTTAATTGTTTATCAAAAACAATAAAATTTTCTCTCTCTCTAAAGCATCCATGTCAACGAGCCCTGAGCTATCCATCTCCCCCACTATCCCTCGCACACAGCACTGCCTCACACTGGACAACAATGCAGTTCACCAAGTTTTTTTCCTACAAGTTTTTTTTAACATCTGATCTAAATCCAACCTTCTCTAGTTTCAAACTAGAACCTCATCTTGTCACTCCATACCCTGGCTATCAGTCCTTCTTCAGTTTTCCTGTAGCCTCTTCAGCTATATGGATTCAGAGCTCTGGTCCAGACACACCTCTGCTCAGCCTCCAGAGTGCCATCTATAATATATACACATTCCGGTATGCAATCAAAATACCACCCTGGAAATAGGGAATGGTGGGGAACATCTACATATGTGCTGGAAGTATTAAAAGTATCATACAATTATTTACAGAATCACACAACGTCTGGGATTGGAAGGGACCTCAAAAGATCATCTAGTGTAATCCCCCTATCAGAGCAGGAACATCTGTGTATTCCAAGAGGCAACCAAAAAGACAATTAACACATTCTCCTGGGTATATATGAGTTGGTTATTAGTGCCCATAATGGATCAGCAGAAGTTGTTGAGGAAACAAATTTACCCAGATCATGTTGTGCTAAGGTGCTAATAAAACAGCACAAGGAAAGACTATATGGCAAAATCATCCCAGAAAGAACAGCAAATCAAGGAGTAATCCTATCCCTTTTAATCCTAAGCTTAATACACAACTTTCATTTGCTTTTTCTTCAATTGCTTACTTTTTGCAATTTCCTCATACGACACATTTTGACTTGGACAGGTTCATCGCAAACTAATAATCACCATATTTGTCTGATGCATGTGCAAAAAGGTTGTTTTTCTCAAGGATCTACTTGTGACAAAACACCTTATTTGGACACCTTGAAACCAACAGAGTAAGGGCAGATCCAAAATTTTTTCATAAGGGCGATCCTCGAATCCCTTCATTGTCTTCATGGCTCTGTTCTGAACTTTCTTAAGCAGTTCCCTGTCCTTGAACTAAGGGCCCCAGAACTGGACACAACACTTGAGATGTGGTCTCATGAGGGCAGAGCAGAGGGGGAGGAGAACCTCTCCCCACCTACTGACCCTTCGAATACACCTCAGGATGCCACTTGGCCACAAGGGCACATTGCTGGCTCATGGTCATCCTGCTGTCCACCAGGACTCCCAGGTCCCTTACCCCTATACTGCTCTCCAACAGGCCGGTCCCCACCTTATACTGATACATTGGCCCATATGTAAGACCCCACACTCACCCTTGTTGTATTTCATTGAATTTCACGGCCCAACTCGCCAGCCTATCCAGGTCTCACTGGATGGCAGAACAGCCTTCTGGCATGTCAGCCACTCCCCCAAGCTTTGTGTCATCAGCAAACTTACAGACAGTCCCTCACCCAAGTCACTCATAAACACATTGAATGATACTGGTTGCACTACTGATCCTTGAGGGACTCCACTAGACACAGGCCTCCAGATAGACTCCGTTCCACTGACCACAACTCTCCGGCTTCCGTTCTTCAGCCAGTTCACAGACCACCTCGCTACCCGATTGTCCAGACCACATTTGCTCAGTTTAGCTGTGAGGGTGCTGTAGGAGACAGTATCAAATGCTTTACTGAAATCAAGATAGACTACATTCACTACTTTACCATCATCTACCCACGTGGGTTTGTCTTCCTAAAAGGTTCTCAGGTTGGTCAAGCATGGCTTCCCTTTGGACAATCCATGTTGACCACCCCTAGAGACCGCACCAAGGATAAGTTGCTCCATCACCTTTCCATGGATGGAGGTGAGGCTGACTCATCTGTAGTTACCAGGGTCCTCTTCCTTGCCCTTTTTGAAGCCTGAAGTGACATTCGCTTTCCTCCAGTGCTCAGGCACCTCTCCTGTTTGCCAGGACTTACCAAAGATGATGAAGAGTGGTCTAGAAATGACTTGTGCCAGCTCCCTCAGCACCTTCGGATGCACCCTAGCAAGACTCATCGATTTGTGCACATCCAGATTGCTTAACTGGTCCCTAACCCAGTCTTCATCAACCAAGGCACACTCCTCCTTCATCCTGACATCTTCCGAGGTCTCAGCAGTGGGATGCTCCTCAGGACAGCCTCCAGCAGTATAAATAGACACAAAGAAGGCTTACAAAGAAGGCTAAGGTACTGAATCTTCTGTCACCTCATTCAACAGTGGGACCACGTTGCCTCTAGTGCAAGTTTCACTTGCAATGTATTTAAAGAAGTTGTCCTTGACTCCTCTTGCAAGGCTTAGTTCTAAGGAGGCCTTAGCTTTCCTAGTTGCCTGTGTAATAAGTCAACTACAAGCCATTGCTTAATTTAATTACTGATGGAAAGCAAACTGAAATTTTCTCGGGTGTGCACCTTCAGTTTTAAGAAATCAAGTGTTACAGGCTCCAACACATATTGAGATAAACACATTTTTGGAAAAACTTGAAGAACTCTGCATGCAGGGTCCTGTTATTTAATGTTCTTATTCTTCTAACAATTAACTCTGAACTAGCAGCACTTTATAGACAAATAAAAGGCATGACCCCTGCTCTGAGCAGTTTGCAGTAGAATGAGAAAACATGGTAAAAGACAGGGAAGTGGAACAAGAGAATTGACAGAGCATAATGCCAGGAAGGCATCTGCACTTATGGTCCAAGAATCAAGCTATTTCTATCTTTTAAAACACTGGCACGAGTCTTCAGGACCATGTCTGCCCCATTATAACTAATCTGCTTGCATGGCAAGCCTAATCCTCACTTGAATGATTCCTAATTCCCTCTTTTCCTTTGCTTGCAATGCTATTGTTTCCCTAAGCTCTCATTACATATTAATAACCATTCACCCATTCATTCTGATTCCAGATGGGAAATACGCACTGTACAGGGGCTGACAAGTGAGATTTTATTCACAGGTCTTAACTTTTCACTCATGTTTCCAACTTCACCATGGTTTTTGAAGCAAGGAGAGCAGAAGAAACAGCCTGGCATTCATTCAGCCAAGCTGGCAATCTACTTGACTTTTTCCAGGACCGCAGTCAAATTCTGTGCCTGCCTGGATTAACATGGGTTTGATTCTTCAATTGTCACCTCTGCTCTCTGCCAGCTACTTTTTCTAGCCCGTTACCCCTTCATGTCTTTTTGTTTCTTCCAATTTCAAGCAGAAGAGCTAGTCACAGTCAATGCCGTGGGTTCAATCACAATACAGCCTCCTGTGATTAACAACTATGAAGCTCAAATAAGGATACTGATGATAAGCGTATTAACCACCACATGAGAATTTTAGTAATTTCAGTCTTCTGCACTGGGCTCTGCTTAGCATCTCTCAGTAAAACATCATGGCCATGCAGACTGTAGCTTTACAGCCCTCTTTTCTTCAGCCACTTGGACCAAATACAAACACACATCACTGCAGTTCTACACAGTGTCTTATTCTTGCTTCCTCTAGAACCATCCTGCATCATGACCCTAGAAATCCCTCAATAAAATTAATGTGTTTAGGAGGTCAAGCTCTTTGACCTGAGCCTTTTATTATCTGGCTGCAGAGCTCCATGTCGTCTTATTTCTCTGTTTTTTCTGCTGTTCCCCCTTTTGAAATGGATCAATAATGCATTTTCAACAACATGAAAGGCAAGTCTGTGGAAAAACAAATACCCATCTCCATAACACAAGGCATTTATGTCCATTTAGTACCTCAAGCCCTCAAGCAAGTTTCCTATCTGTTAGTAAGAAAATTACAAGCCAAGGTTAGAGAATACTTACACCTTAGCTGTGCAAAACAATCATCCTTAATCAAGCTATTTTATTAGAACAAACAATCCTTTTAAACTCGAAGAAATTATGTACTGGGACATATTTATGTAGCAAATCACATTTTCAGGTGGTTGGTTGCTCGGGTTTTCTTTAATTATATGTTGCTGCAATTTTAAACAATATAAGGTGCACCTGCAAACAAACCATGCAACATGCACACATTTGAAAACACACACACACAGAGTAGAAAAGATTCATTTAAGGATAGAAATGTTTTCCACAAAGAATTAATTTTTATCAGTATCTCTTAAAATAAAAGCCTAAATCTAATTTACAACTGCTTTCCTACTTTCAATGGCCCGCAGGAGACTGCTTTACAGTTAAGGAGATAACATAAGGCATCTTCATTCTCACTACACTGAGCCTGTCTAACTGCTTTCCAGAGCTGAGGCTGTTCACTCTCCTCTTAGACTCCCACTGTTAGTCCTACCAAACCAAACCAAACTGCTCATTCTGCATTTCTTAAACTGCTGATCACCATCTCTGATTTGATACACAAAGATGTTGATCCATTCTGGAATCAATTCCATTCTGCCTGGGAGTCACTACTTGCTCTGTTGTCTTTGCCACAAGTTTTATCATTCTCCTCGCTCCAAACCAGACTGCTTTTCCACAACCAGTAGACAAAAATCTCTCTACCATTTTCTCAGTTCCTCTTGAACAAGAAGAATATAAGCAAATACAGTAGGCACTATACAGAATCCCAGTTGCCTACATGCTCAATACACATGTAGAACAACTTTGTAACAACCCAACCCATTTCTAGAGGATATCGGTATTTGCAGTTCTAAAGAAATCATGTTCTATGTTTAGACACCACTAGATTATGCTTTCATGCTTCAGTTCCTGAAGACACCCAGAGAGACAAGTCTGTGATGTCTTTCTTCAGGGACAGATTTCAGTTATAGTAACTTTCTCTGCCAAGCATCAGTTTGCAATCAAACTGTAAAAACACTTCACAGTGAAAAATATTCAAAGTACACAAAGTGAACTGCAAAGGAAGGACATCTGCTCAAGCAAGTTTCCCTTGAATAGGGGATTCCTTAAATATATATTGCCTATGCCTGGGAAGCACACTTTAGACAAGCCCACTTTTATTGTTTATTTCTGATGAATGTCTCTACAAAACATGAGTTAATTTTATTGGGTAAAACATTTGCAAGTTCAAAATTTTAATGAATGGTAGATTCTTACAGAGGCTGCTGGTATCTCTGGTTCCTCCAGTACCCTCTGTCACTGTGTCAAGAGTGTACAATTCAGACCCATCAGGATCCAGCAACGCAGACAACACACACAGAAATAAGCAAAAACCATCAACTTCAACCTACAACTCAGGAGAACATCAAGTGGTAGGTGAGTATGGACACAGGAAACACTATTAAAGAAAAAGCAGGAAGAGCAAAAGAGTACCACCTTTTGCCAAACTCTAGGCCTCTAAACCAGCTCCCACTGTTGTAAGGAGGAGGAGGAGGAGAGGATTCAGCCTTTTAGCAACATACTGCCATCTCCTGCACTTTTCCAGTACAAGTTTTTACGTAACTGTGCAAGCCAGAAATAACTCAGGTACAGAGTAATTGGCTATGGATGGAGTCTCCAAGGTTGACAAGTAAGAGCAGAGGAGTCACTTCATCCCTCTTCTCTAGCAGTTGAAACTGGAGGTGAAATGCCCAAATTGCAACCCCAAGGAAGCCACAATTCTTTAACATTTTCCATTACTCCCTGTAGCTGCAACACCATAGCATCTCAACCAGTGTGACACACTGGCAGAGATAATTGATTGACCCTAAGAATGCCAAAAATTTCAACCAGCCCTTCATATTTAAAGATTCGGAGTCTATATCCAGTGATTTCCACAAAAACACACTGCTTTCAGGTAAGTTTTCAGACAGGACACCTTTGCATTGGAAAACATATAGAGTGACTGCATTTCATATGGACCTGCAAGCAACCAGAGATGAAGATACAGCCCTTGCTCCCTCACATAGCTGAGCACTTGACAACCAGGAGAAGAAAAAAGAAGTGAAAAAACAAGGTGTAATAACCTATGTTGACGAGAGGTGAACTCTTTAACCTCTTTCTGACCAGTCCATTCCTCCTTACATTCAGCAGACAGCCAAAGCATATCATGAAGGTTTAGTTAAGAACAGCTTTTCAGCGTATATTGACCAACAGGATTCTTGTCAATTGCCTTCCATTATTTGCTCACAAGACTGATGGGCAGGTTTTGGAGCCAAGGTAGTCCATATCAATTATTCAAAGATCTTTGTAAAATATAATAGATTGAGGCAATTTGTATCTGCTAGTCTCAACAGCAGCTTCAAGATTTTTTAAATATTGTTCCTTACTTAGCCAAAATTTCCCTTGCTATCCCAGTATGTTACACTCTCCAGAAACTCAAGTTCAGTCATTAACAGGCTTCTACTGAAAATCTACTTTAAGTCTAAAATACACTTAATCTACCAAAATACTATAATAATCCAGCTTTTGTGATAGGATTCCAGTCATGACTACTGAAGCAATTTCATATTTAGGTCCATTAGGACTTGTATACAAATAAATACATCAGAAAGCATCATCCTTATTTTCCTTCCTTCTTATGCTGGAAATGCAGAAAATAGAGTCCATCTTGTCTCTCTCCGTAACACTAAATCCGGTTGTTGAGAGACAAACATACAGCATTAGGCTTTAAAACAGCCAGTGAGTCATTTCTGCAAAGGCAGTTTGGCTTCCACTTCCTCAAATAAATTTTTCTGGATAAATCTATTTTAGAAGGAAAATAAAATCCTTTAAAAACTTAGCATATGCACTGCAGGAGCCATCTGGGATGGACCAGCTCACAGCAGCACAATGCAGACTCACTCAGGTGTGCAGTCCTCCTTTCAAGGATTAAAATCGGCATTAATCTCTGTCACCTTTACTAGCAACAAAGTTAGCCAGTCCTTCAGCAACCTCTCCATTCAGCCCTTCAACATGGCCATAGGAGAGGGAACATACTGCCTGTTTTCCAGGGAGGCATGAGGTGGAGGAAGAGCAAGACCCATTTACCATAATGCCAACAAATGCATTCCCCAAAGAGATGATGTCTCATTGCAGAAGGAGTGAAAGGGGGGGATACAACTGAACTGCCAGAACACTAGACAGGTACTTGCTTGTTCCTCTCTGCTTGTTACATATGGAAATAATGTAATAAGTCAAATCCTTACATGAAACGGATTAGGATTAATGGATTAAGTTCCAAATTCTTAACGAAGTGCTTGTTAGATCTAGGCTGTGTCTAAATCACTACATGAGATATTAAAAATAAATGCAACAATAATACAAAGAAGACGGTCTGGCAGTCTAAGCCCTTGCTTCCACTTGAAAGCAAAACTGTGACTCTTCATGCAAACAGAAGTCTTGCAGGAATACAAATTGCCATTGCACAAGCAGTGAGTATTTTTTCCCCCATAAGAAAAAACCCAACATTATTATAGGCATAAAATATTTCAGATTTCCACACTGTGGTCACATATGTGAAAAATTACATTGAATAGATCTTCATTTCAATATTTAAAGCCACAGACAATTCAGAAATTATTTAACATTATTCAAAAAACATGAACAAGGATGTTTCTTTAGTTTGTAATTAAACTGGAATTGTTTCCCATTAGAGTCATCATACTAAGGTGCAGGTTTTACTGGAGTCAGTCTCTATGTTATTAGCTTACTTCAGCTATTTCAGGGATAATGAATATGGTTTTCTTTTTCTCCAGAGCCCAGCCTGAATCTACACCCTAACAGTACAAGGTAATGGGTGGACAAGGTAGAGCATATAAAACAGGGGACAAAGTGATGGAAAGTCTGTTTGTCAACCTTTGTAACCATTTCATTGTGGCAAGATCACTCCTAATTTCTGTGCTGTCTCTTTTTTTCACAGTAGGTGAGCAACACCACAGTTAAAAAACAGCTGCAAGTTCTCCACTTGCTCTACTATAATCCAGCCCAAAACCAGTTAAAATTGACATTGACAAGTGAACAAATCATCAGAGGAGTCACTTGCACAGATCTGTGGGTTGTGCTTCTTGACTCTTCAACCTTCGCTTGCTACTGTGATTTGTTTTCTCCCTCATTGCCTGTCAGCTCAGGGAGGTATTGTGACTTTTACATTACATGCAGATTATGAGCAATTAATATGGGACCTGTAATCCAGAAGCATTTGATATGGATTTTACTACATAAAGGAAGATGAAAGTCTGAAGGATCCCAAAATGTGACCTGACTCCAGCTCTCCCACTAACATCCTGAAAACAAAGGTTAGAGAGGAAAACATACTTGCCTATCAGAAACTCTGTTGCTGCTGCATTCTTTAGAGCTGATGCTTTATTTTTTAAGAGAAAAGTGAAAATAAATTTTAAATCCTGCTTTCTAGGGTTGCACCATATTGTAACAGAAACATGCTAGATAGTTCCACATTTCAAACTGAAGCTTAAAGCAGTGAGTTTGTTAAGACTATTGGTCTAACAGCATCTAACAGCACGGCAAGGGTCTAGACCTTTCCTCTGATGTGGGAATGCAGAGCTGGTGCTGCTCCACTCATAAGACTGAAAGGATGTCTTCCAAGCCTCCTGCTTATAGCCCTACTGAAGGGTCCTCTCCCAGTAATGATCTCCATCAATTGCAGCACTCCTCAAGTTCACACATGCTATTCCATGCTCATGCCTAAGTATGGGAGAAAAAGCACTACTACGCATCCACTAATGAGTGGCAAATTTCAAAAAAAACCCCAAAAATTTAAGTTTTTTGGTGAACACTTACTTAGCACAATTTTCAAATTTTCACGGATTGATATTTTCAGTCTTCAGTAACCAAGTGCTAAACAGTCTGGTTTTTGGGCTACTGAAAACAAAGTGTTCAAATTTTCATCTCTTAAATAAGCTTGGGTGGGGCAAAGGGGGAGGAGGAGGAAACACCAAAACAAAAAAAACATTCTCCATATTTTGCCACAGAGGGGAATTTTCTCCCAGGAACACCTACTGTGGCAAAATGTTCTAAAGATTTTCATTCAAAACTGCCAACCATCTTCCCTGCCCTGTGTCCCAGGCAGCTCTGCAGCTCCTCAATTCTATGACAACCAGTGGTTTTGCTGAGTCAAAACAAGAGTTTGAAAAGCTAATTAGAAAGATTTCTTTGCTTTCTTCATCACTATTTTCTTACAGCTTTGTTTTATTTTCTGGCTAATTAATCTTCTCATTTACTATTCTCTGTTATCCCCTGCTCTTCCAGTAAATATCCACTGTACCCAATGTAAGAAGACTGAAACATTTACTGATGAACCTGTAATTACCTCTAAAGTCAAATGGGTTTCTCAATGCTGGCTCAACCACCATAATCAGCCTCTACAGGAACATCCTGCTTCCAATGGGTGGTTCACACTTGTTTATCACTTATGATTGGTACCAACAACAAGAAATATAGAAACAACATGCAGTCTTTTGCACTTTTGATTCTAAATAAAAATTCATTTAAGGCATTCTAAAACCAAATTTTTCCTCTATATAGTAAGGAAAAAGGAGTAGTAGTGACTTAAACTTTGGTCCTATTTTTTTTCCAAATAGCTTTTCAAAAAAGTCAACCATATGGACGTAATTTATAAAAACTTGAGTCACACTGTCACACACTGCTCAGCATGACCTACCATAACAAATGAAAATCACTTTCAAATGAACATGAATTATTTATTTTGTTCCAAAAACAGAAAGACGAGAAATTGATTGCTCTTAAAACCATATTACCCAAATATCCTCTAGATTAAAACATAGCTATTCCCACACCTCATCATTACCTAGTAATGCCAACCAATTATGAAGCATTTTTAATTCAGATCTAAGTGTTACAGTAAATAGTAAATAAAAATATAATATCTGAATACATTAAATATATAGATCATGCATATTATTTCAGCAACTACAGGCTAAACACTGAGCAAACATCTGTGCTTTTATATCGCCTGCCCACACAAGAGGTCCCAAAGGCTTAAATAAGTTTTTGGAACAAAGACTGTTAACCTTGCAGTCTTAAAAATGGATACCTGAAACAGCTTCACAGAGAAACAAGCTCAAGTTTAACTTTCAAGACCCTAGTTCTCTACTCAAGTTGGTGCGATATTCATTCCGTAGCCTGTGAGAATACAACAATTGGATCCTCAAGAGCATCCATGTTTCCACAAATGAGCTTTCATAAAACAGCTGCTCACAAATCAGTTACTACCCTCACAAACACCTCATTCCAAAGATGGGAGCCAGCTAACCAGCCAGTAGCATCTGGGGTATTTAAGACTCATGGGAAATATTTATGACCATCAACAAGTTTCTGCAGCCCCTTCACAGAATTTCCTTCGTCTTCTTTCCCACACTAATACTGCATTTGTTTGTCTGAACATTTCCCTTAATTCTATCAGTGGTGAGAAGGATCATAATATCCTGATTAAAATGGGTTTAAAACATGAAAAAAGCCCTATTTTCTGATCAAAGAAAACAAGCCCCCATGTCCTTGTCAGCTCTAGAACTGTCTACAGTATCTCAGTCCTCAGGCAGTTGGAAGGTAATAGTAAAGGGCAAAAATGCTCTCCCTCTATGTTAATAGCAGGTTTGAGGGACAGAAATATCACACAACCAAACCAGCTTTTATCAGGAGATATCTGAGACATGGTGATATTCTCGTATACTAGGAGCAAAATAATTGATATGCCAGACTTCACAGAGTACTCTCTACTGACAGTGTAAACATGGCCTTTTCAAACAGTCTGAGGTAATTCAGCTCATTTTACTGCTAGTGCTGGACTGCTCTTGACAGGTTTTTTCCCAGTACTTCATCCAGTTCAGTTTCAGATGCCCCTAGACAGAATGTAATTATTTTGCTTGGGAGATAATCTCCAACAGAAGGGGTCTCAGTGTCTAAGAAATTAAGCTACATGAACCCTAAAAGAAAATCAACCTGGCTTTCTGCTTTTTTTAATTTCACCTTATCAGTCTTAGTAGAGCCCTGTGCAAGTATAAACAGACTGTACCCTATGCTTTCACAATAAAACTTGTAATCCCTTAGAAAAATCATCTGCCACTACAAAACTCAATTCACCTATAACCTTTTAAGCCACCTGATTATTCCAAAGTTGCTTTGGTTAATGTCAGGTCTGATCTGCATACTAAGGAAGCTCATTAAGTGACATATTCAAATCAATGTTTCTGTCTGAAGAGGGAGTTTATTTCTCAGAGATTCTTCTTCCATTCCCAAGTGAATCATCCACTGTCATACACTTTACCTGCAGCTGTCATCTGCTTTTGAGTAACAACATCAGGAAAGACAGTCATGGATACTGCTGTGGATGCACTGAAACATTCCCTAAGCCAACCTGTGGAAAGATCTAACTCTTCTGTAATAATAAGAACTTCACAACTTATTGAGAAAAATAAGAAAATAATGTGTGGGTAAGGTACTGCAAATATAGTATGATATTAGGAACACAGAAAGAATTCACTGGACCAGTTTATTACCACCACGGCAAAATGATATACTATCCTACTTAGCATATTTATTTATTGAACTTTACATTAAATACATCAGAGCAATCAATTACCTCACCATGTTTCTAAATTAAGTCTCCCTGAAAGATGTAACTGATCCTCTGAGAGTTGTGGCTCACAACATTATGATTTGTACTTTTTCTTCCTCACACAAGAGCCCAAAGCAAGCTACCCGCACTCAGCTCAGTTACAGAATTACCTTAAATGTCACTAGCAAGTTAAGTGTTTATACAGGCCATAGGATTCATAAGGTAAAAAATTATCTGTGTTCAGAATTGGTCACCATACAGCCTAGAAAGAGTGAGTTATGGTCATTCTACTTCACTTGCTAAGAAGGGCTCTTCTGCTTGGCTAAATCCTGAACTGTCTGGGCAGTTTCGCATCTCATCCAGTCACATCCCAGGGACTGCATAATTTCCCAAAGCAAAAAAGAACAACCTATTAACTATCAAGATTAACTACCAAAATATCTTCTCAATCAAAGTAAAGTTTAAGACATTCACAAAGGAAGTTTTGCATATGAAAAAAACAAAACAAAACAAAACCAAACAAACAAACAAAAGCCCCCCCCCACAGCTGAGTTAGAAGCCTAGAGGGAAACCAGGACTCCCCAGCTCCAGACCACCATATGATCTTCTGCAATCACAATACCTGGATGAAAATAAAGAACATAAAAGCCTTCACACCAGGAAGCCCTGAACGTGTTTTGAGGAAAAGGGAGAGAAAGATAACAGAATTATTATATATTATTTATTTATATATGATTATATATTCTTAATTTCTGTTTATCCCTGCCTCTGTAAAAGTGTTATTCCCTTTAAAATTCATAAATAAGTATACATATTTCCTTCTAGCTACTCTGAGATAGAGTAGCTTAATACCAAAGCCTTTTGGGCAAGACAGCTGTTAAAACTTGGGCTGAAATATTTTCTCAGTGTCCAGAGCTCCCACGCTCTTTGTGAAGCACTGTGAACACCCTCAGCCAAGCTGCCAGCATGGGGGAAACTATCCTCTGGTCTCAACTGAAAAGTCAGAGGGAACTGGATACAGGGCTGGATACAGTTCTGGGTAAAGCACAGAAGCAAGGAAAGTGCTTGGACCCCAAGCAGCCAGGCAGTTTGTTACGGGCAGACTGGAACAGACAACAGGTCTAGACCACACAAAAACGCTTATTACAAGAGCTTCCCACAGCTGGTATGAAACACCCCAATCACATAGAGCCGCTGGTGAAGTCCACTTGACAGCTAGGAACCTAACAAAGTAACAACAAAACAAAGCCAGATGGCTGAAGCAGACTTTCCACACTCCAGCTAAACACAAAAGGAGTTTGCACCACACCCACAGTTTTCAAAGAACTGTGAGTGCTAACACCACCTTGTAGCTTGTTGTTATTCTTTTTTTTTTTTAAAGCATCTTAAAAGCATGTTTAAAAGCATCCTATACACATCTCATCCTGAGACAGGAATACAGTATGGCTGAAGCCTGCCAACAGGTTAGGTATCAGTTTGGTTAAAGCACAAGAGAAAGCTCCCCAGTGTTTGTTGTACCCCTTTTCTGTAGCCCTCCCAGAATAGCCCTCCTACCATTTATAACTACCTCTGCCTATTTTCAGGCTACCAGGTCAGTCCAAGCACTGGCTTCAACACCAAGATCCTCCTCTTAACATCCCTCCCCTTAACAGGCTCACTTGTCCACACACCATCGTGCCCAAGAATGACTTTTCTGTAGCTGAGGATGTAGGCTCACTGATACAGGAGATACCCTATGCCCAGCATAACAACCAACATAGGCTTGTTATCCTTTGCTGCTTCCTACCAACAGCTCTTCCTCCCTGTCTCTCTATCCCATGCTGCTCTGTGCAGCAACCTCCCACCTGCTCCAGTCACAGGAGACAGCCTGTCTTCAAAGCCAGAGCCAGCCCATGAGTTTGCATAAACCAGCCTGAAACACAGCTAAATCTCAGCCTGAGATGCATTAAAGGTAACTTACTCCTCTGTGACCCCAGGCAGCCGAGGCCACACTCTTAGGAATGAAAGCCAGGAAAACACTGGTGTTTCCAAGTATCACTACACAGGGGTGGAGATGAACAATAACCAAGGAACACCTAATATGAAGTGAAAATAGGAAGAGAATAAGGGATATGTAAAAGTCAGAATGGGACAGAATGAAACTAAGAGTATAGGAAGCATGTCTGACTAATTAGCAAAAACAGTCTGAAAAGCAGGGCTACAGAAAGTAGCAACAGCCCTTCAAAATTGGAATGATGTCTCTCCAACCTGTCTGGGAAGCACTTTCCCTCTCACTGCAGCATTTACAGCACTCATTTCTTTTATTTAATTACTACCAAGAGGCATCTGCTGTTTGCATCCTTGCTCTAATGAGTAAAAGCAGCACCCAGATCTGGCTGGAGCCAAGCAGGAACATAACTGCAGAGACTATTTTTCCTGAAGTTCATCAGAAGCACCTGCTCCTCAAGGAGATAAGAAACTGTTCCAAAATTGGGAATGAGCAGGGAAGGATAAAACTGCATCAAAAAGATTAGAGTAGTTTTAAAAGGAGGATGTACAACACCTACACCTACTTCCAGGCTTGAAAGCTACCCCTCAGCGCTCAGACAGAGATATTTAGGTAGGGACCAAAAGCAACAGCTGCCTTTTTTAAAGCTGCCAAATTCAAACAGAGTAAACTCAATTAATGCACAACAGAAGCTGAAGTTGTCTTTTCTAGTGCACCTCAAGGGAGGTTTATCTTATTTCTGATGTAAACATGGGACATGGTGCTCCAATTAGAGGTGTCTCTAGCCCATAATATAACTTGTAAGTGACATTTCTGGTTTACTGACTTCACCAGTCTACTTAAGAAAACTTCAAAATGCACAAGGTACTCTGAAAATACGTCTCTCACACAGAGAGCAAAAGGAAAGAGTTAGAGTCATTCATTTAAAAAAGTTTTTAACTTCTTTTGAAAAGACAGAACTATAAAAAAACTAAGCCTACTTTCAAAAAAAACCAGTACAAGCTACCTCATAATTTTGTGCAAAATATACACTGGCACATGCAACAACGTTACTTACCTTGCAGGGAAAACAGCCCTCTAACAAATAAATGCTTAGGAAAAGCTATTACTGACCATGACAAAAAGGCACAGATGATGAATTCAGTTCCAACAAGTCTGATAAAATGTTGCAGAGTCAACAGATGGAATAATACTTTTTCCACTACACATCATCTAAGACCATCAGCCCTAGATGACAGTAGTAAAACATTTTCCTTGAAAGACAATCATTTGTAATACATGGTAGTAGGAAAACACAGACTGAGGTTTTGGGATAAGAGAGATTTCCTCCTTTATTTTATTAGATGTATAAACCTGAATAATCCAAGGTAATTCGTGCATGTCTTGAGATGCTTCTACAGGTCTTCCCTTTTCAGGATTTTAATCTGAGACATTCAATTACCTTTGGGGAAATTATTCCCATGCTTATGGCAATTGTCCATCTACCTTCCAGACTCATAAATCTATTCTATGTTGTAGTAGCCAAAGTCCATCATTAATTTCTTTGATCAAAAGCCTTGCAGAACTAAGCTTAACCACAAGTACCTTGATAGAAGGGATTCTTCCCGTCTGCTCTGCTCTTTTGAGACCCCACCTGGAGATACCAAGCCCAACTCTGAAGCCCTCAGTACAAGAAGGACATGGAATTGTTGGAGAGGGTCCAGAGGAGACCCCGAGGATAATAAGAGGGCTGGAGCACCTCTCCTATGAGGACAGGCTGAGAGAGCTGGGCCTTTTCAGCCTGGAGAAGAGAAGGCTGCAAAGAGACCTCACAGTAGCCTCCCAGTATTTCAGGTAGCTACAGGAAAGGTGGGGAGGGGCTGTTTGCCAGGGCATGAAGCAATGGTTTGAAACTAGAGGGGGGCAGGGCTAGGTTAGAGATGAGGAAGAAGCTCTTCCATATGAGAGTGGTGAGGCACTGGAACAGGTTGCCCAGAGAGGTCCCTGGAGACATTCAAAGCCAGGCTTGCTGAGTCTCTGAACAACCTGATCTAGTGTTACTGCTCACTGAAGGGGTTTGGACTAGATGACCGTTGAAGGTTCCTTCCAACTCAATGTATTCTTTGATTCTATGATTCTACCAACTTTTGCCTGTATCCTCTTCGTTTAATCACACAAATCTAGTGGCACCAGGGTCTGCCAACTGTGACAAGTCAAAGCTCTCTTGCCTTCCCAGGCAGATACCAGTGTGGGAGAATGGCTACGTGACAAAGTAGACATGAAGGAGCTATGCTGATTTAACTAAGGTTCTCATGGGAAAGGCAAAGATAACACGTCCTTGAATCCAGCTGTGTTATAATAACAAGGTGCCACAGTTAGATACAGCAGTAATTGCAGAGGGGATGGGATGAGCAAATGTAACTTTTACTTGCAAACCAATAAGATATTACCTAGTGTGCTTACTAATGAGTGGATTGTATATAAGTGTGTGAAAACCCCAATAAATCGAAGCTTGCTTATCTATCAATCGTATTGCTTGTCCGCATCTTCCCACACGCGGCATACCAGAGATCTGAACTCTGCAGATGTAATACAGATGGAGTTGCAGGGACTAACAACAGAAGCAAGCCTACAACACCTGTACGTGCCAGATGCACAAATACCAAAGGAGAGCTCTGGATGTCCCTTACTGTGATTTTCACAGCACTCTTTCTCCAGCACAGCTCCAGATATCAAGCACTTTGCACCAGCACCAGCTCTGCAGTTAGGATTCAGTTACACAGCTACAGGTGTCCACAACTTCACTAACACAAAGTTGCAACCCATGTGCAGCATCGGCACATTGGCCTCATCTACAGTTTACAGCAACTTTCTTCACCTCAGCAACAAGTACTAAAGAAAAGCCATTGAAACACCTCCCCTGGAACACAGCAATCTCCATCCTGCTGTACTACAGAGCTGTTGCTTTGGGTTTTTAATCTTAGATGACTGGTCATGCTGATAATAGATTTTCCTACCCAGTCTCCTCAAATCATGTCTATCTCTCAGGGGTAAAAAAAAAAAAAAAAAAAAAAACAACCTACAGANNNCAAAAATTTTTTTTCTCGCAGGGGAAAAAAAAAAAAAAAAAAAAAAAAAAGACAACCTACAGAAACAACTTTTGTCTATTGCCACATGTAAAAATCTAGCTTGAAGATGTTTTATATCTTGACTTCAATGTTTGCACATCATTCCTCTGAAAACGCTCTCAAAATAGTATGTACACTTATAAAAGATGTCAGAACATGATAAACTGTTCTCAGTTAAGTGACAATCCAAAATAATGTAGAGATTTTCACAGGCAGACGATAGACTCTTTCCAGGAAGAAAGCAAAATGATGGGGAAAAAAAGAATGAGAGAATATCTATCTCCAATTTCCAAGATATTATCCTTAGCAAGAGCTGCCCCTATGAGGATATAATGACCAGTGGTATTCCACAGTTCACACATGGAAGGCCCTCTACTCTCCCAGCAGAAAGAACAGCAGGCAACTACTGCTGCAAATATTTGGCTTTGGGATGCTGAACAGAAGCCCCTATCACCACCATACTAAAACTTTAGATAATGACAACAGCAGGTTGAGAAGGAAATCCACTGCATTAGGAATTTCCCCAAAATATCATCAAAATAATGAATTAAATACATTTATTTTCTGTTTTGTGATGATGTGATCTGCTTCATAAACTTAATTAGAGCCTGGAGGACCACTGAGGCAGACCACTACTTCCTGCACACAGGAGCCAGGAGAAGGCCAGCACCACCTATGAATCCTGCTGTGAAGTGTCTGATCCTTGGAAACACGTGTGCATGGGTTGCTTAACACTGGGTAGTAAAATTGCTTATGTAGTGAGGTGTTCATTAGTGGGCTGAGTTCACTAAAATAATCCTTCCCCAGACAGTAAATGCATTCTCTGCTTCCCAATGGCAACAGTTGTGTTTGCTGAATATAAGCAACATTCACAACTACCGCTGGATTACCGCCATGCCCTTTGGATATATTCTGCTACATGAAGGACAAGTCTGCTAATTAGAATTGCCACAGCTCTAAAATTACACAAGTCTTTCGGGAAGAAGCTTCTCATGGTTTTAACTGCTTCATGCTTTTATTTAATTTCCGTTTCACACTAACCAAAATAGGATGCAATTTGGATACAAAAATAATAGTGTCCGCTTTTTTTCTTTTGCTATACATTGTTGAGACCTTTTTCTCTAAGCCAGATCATTATGAGAAATTTGAAGACCTTACCCACAAAGTTGCTCAGACATAACAATTAATTGAACATGCTAAGGTTTCAATGGCATGCATTAGAGTTGCCTTAGGACCCAGTATTTTCAATTGCTCAATTAGCCTATTTTTAGAGCAAAAGTTTACTCTTCCATTCTTTAGCTGTCACTAAAAACAACATTTATTTAAGAAAGTACTTATAACAGAGCCAGTATAAATTTTTCTACCAACAGCCCACTCATTTAAAAATATTTTGAAATAAATTTTCATTTTAAAATTATACTTCTCTACTCCTGGAAAAAAATGCCAGGCTTACAGTACAGTTATCCAGAATCCTGCAGGCTATCTGACAAATGCTGGCTTATCTTTCCTATCACACACTGAACACATATTGATCCTCCTCTCATGATTAACTCCTTTCCAGCCCTGGTGCTTTCCAAGGGTCTTCTACTTCCACTGACTGGAAGGAGAAGTCCACTGACTGTGTTTCTAATTATTTCCCCTCAAAACATGCCAGCTTCTATTTTTCCACCTTGAATCTCATTTTATCTCTCAAGTGTGTTTTTAAGCTCTCCAGAAACTTTCTCCCATTTACATTATTTCTCTGCCTTGCCAAGCAGTGTGAGCAAATTAATTCCACTGCTGAGCTTAATCATCTCTACAGCTCACCTCCGCAGAGCGGAAAGTGTTAGCAGCAAATGGCACTTAATGAAATCACCATCAGAACAGACCAAGACTTTGAACATAACACAGGCTGGTCAGACCAGGAAGGAGGATCCCAAGTCAATAAAGTCTGGCACCTTTTATTTTCCTTCAAGACCTGACCCCTGGATACACCTTCCATGTCACCCGTATTGCTTTTCCTTACTCCTTCCTCTAAGCTGCCACTTAAGCATATCCACCCCAAAACTTGGGGTCATATATATCAGCACAAAGACCAGCCCAGAGGCTGCAGCAAAAGGCTTCTGCAAGACTATCCCTTCATTACAGTGTAGTTTTATACTTTCCTAGATAGAGCAAGCACTTTATCGCCTACTTGTGTAATTTGATCTAAAGTTTTGATCAAATCCGCCTGGCAGAATTTGTCTTTTATGAACTGACACTGTTTATTGCTCCTTGATCTTCTACAGACTTCCCTTCCCAGTTAAGAGCCAAGAAACTGCCTCACTGCTACAGAGCTATACATATTTCATGACTCTAAGGCCTGCTGATTTTATTTTTTTCCCCTGAGCACCTCTTCCTTCTTTTCACCCAATAATCATCTGGCTCATGTCTGCAATGTGGCTGCATAAGGCAATTTATTTCCTCCATGGGTTTGCAAGGAGGGGTTTTCCAATCTGTAAATATTATTGGGTTATAGATCATTCAAGGGCCTGCTTTGAAGGTGCCAGCACTCCTGAAAGAATTCAGTGCCTCCAGCTCTGCCTCTTCCTCCACATCTGTCTCATGGGCAGGGCACCACATGGAGCTTTCCAACACCAGACCTTTCTAGGTATTTTTCTGTAGGTAGGTCAAATTCCCAGAGAGCTGCTGGTGAAATAGCCCAGAGCCGCCTTCTCTAATGGTACCCATTGTTTTTTTTAAAGTTGGTTAAAACTTAGTTTGGGGGGGATGGGGAAAGACTCTTAAAAAACTTCTACTCCCTACTCACTGCACTTCAGTCCTTCTGATCACAGTATTATTTCTCACGTACTTAAAAGTGACTTTTGTTTAGAGGGTTAAAAGGCTCTTAAAACAAGAAGTACACTAAGCCAGCAGTGTACACTGAGAAGGACAATTCCAGGAATAGTGTCACAAAATAGATAACTTCAGCACTAATTGTGTCTCATTCTGAGTGTCAAGCTAGTATGATAGCAATGTCATGTTTTTATTTTTCCTTATTAACAGGACTGTGGAAGACTGTTCAATACTCAGAAAGGTTTGTGTTTACCATAAGGAGCATCACTCACCTGTTTCCTTGCTGGCCATGGCTCTGATGTAAACAAGAACTATTTGCATGAGTCTGAGCTCAGCCCTCAATGTCTCCTCTTGCCAAGACTTGTTTATCAATTTAAAGTAAACAGTAATGTAATTCCAAACAAAACAGCTTTTCAAACTAGTATCTGGAATATTTCAGCAAATAGCTGGACTCTTTTCTATTGATACCTTGCATCACCTTTTGAGATCAAAATTAGTATAAAACATGCATTTTCTTCACAAAATAATCATCTTAGGGAATTCTGTTTTCTTTCTGAAAGGACCATTAGCCAAATGCTTGAGTGCAGAAAGCTGGCATATCCCCAGTGAAAAATAATGGTATTATGTTGCTTTATTCCATCTGAAATTCCCACATCTGCTGTGCTATATATTTTACTGGTCAGCATGCTTTGTGTTAGATTAATTACATGAAGAAGTGCAATATCATTGCTAGAAAGAATCACATGTCCTAAACATCTCTGCAATCCCCTCATATCTGTAATGATCATACAGCTTTTTCAGAGTTAACTTACAGCATCTGTTAAAGTAATTTCCTTCTAAAAATGCATGAAAACTGCATTTGTTGGCTTACACTATACAGTGGTGGATCATGTTACATGTTGTTATTTCCATACTTAAAACAGTTCCATCTTTTGCCTAGAATATTAGCTTCTTTTAATCTGTGCCAATCTGAATCACAAGATTAAATCTAAAAATTTATGCTTGCTGATAGCGGGCTCCTGGAAATCATTTTCAGCAAAACCACTATAATTACTAATGATCTCATGACTAGTTACTCTCTTCAGATGCTTGGTAAACCATCCATAAATTGATTCCACCTACTACATTTATCTTGTCAGACAAGCTCATTGATAGAGACCAAGAACAGCATTACAAAGGAAGGAATCAAACCAAGCACATATACCTTTGCCTTGAGGGATAAGTGCTACTACTAAGGCAGGCTCACAATCCCCCCCTTTTCCTCCCCCCCTCCCCCTCCCC
>VZTY01027245.1:0-25071 GCA_013400935.1 Turnix velox | reverse complement strand
GGTTTCAAATCTTTGTTGCTTTAATTTCCTCAAGAAGTGGGTATTTGCTCAAGTTGACTTCTATTTAGAATAAAAATGGACTTGTGCAAGACTTCAAAGGACAGACTGAAAATTCCAAGGCATGAGGCTGGGTGCAAAGAGCAGAACACCTCTTAGACTTGTGATAAGCTCTTGTCATGCAGACTCCACCCTGTCTCTTTCATTGCCAGGGCCTGGGTCTTTGCACTCTCTCATCACTGCTTGGTACAATTGGGATTTGAGTCACAAGTAGTTAACCCATTAAACACAAAACCTACTCATTCAAGAGAGGACCTCAGCTCATTTTTGTGCCTCAAAGCTGTTTCCCTCACCCACTTCCCTCCCAAAGCATCAATCTCCTCTTCCACAACTTTTTGGAAAAATTAAGCATCACTGTATTTCTTACAGAAATGTCAAAGGAAAGGTTAAACTGCTCCTATCTCATTCATCAGAATTATTGTCTTCCTCTTTTCATACTTTTTCTTTATGCAGCACAAAATAAAGTAGCAAATGATCTGAAGCAGCACTAAATGAAAAATACGCCAGTTTTATTTCCAACCAAAGATATCTGCAGCTAGATCATGTACAGAAACTCCTAACAGTTGACACTAGATTTTTTTCTTTTTATATCAGATTTCTGACATTCAAGAATGTGACCTTCAAAATTAATTTCCTTTTGAGTCTGGTTTTTTCAGTTCCTTCTTGTTTAGCAGTTATTAAGTACGTCATAAGCACACACTGTACATCAAAGTAGAGACTACCGTAACATAGACCTTACTTTGTATTTCAACCTTTTGTTCTACATCAAGTTTCTATCTCATCTGATAAATCTCCTTCCAGGTGATGTTTAAACAAAAATCTTTCAAGTTAATAATTCTTTCCCCATATTTATTTATTTTAAAGCAGCACCTGTTATCTCTCAAACTCCTGCTGTCTGCTGTACCTTCTGTGATTTCACAGCAGCTGACCAGAGTTGAATTGAGCATGTTTAACATTTTAAAGCAATGCTCACCATGCCTCATTCCACTTAAATTGCACCTAATGCAGGCAGGAAAGAGTTGCAGAATTTAGGAGCAAAAGAATGACATCTTTTCTGTTGCTTCTCATTTTAGGTAGGGTGGGGGTTTTTCTCCCCACACATCGAATCAAGAAGACACAAACCAAGCCCATGAGGAATTATAACAACTTACTAATGTAAAATTGAGCAAATAATAATTGAAAGAGCGGTTCTCATTATGAAAAGCAGACTAATACCCCTGTAAGCATGAACGGAGAAGACATGGTGCCAGTAAGTGACTTCAACTGCTCCTCGTTCACTTCTTAGAATTGCCATCTGGAATGCAATTCCAATTACTATGCTAGAGGCAAGCAAGAAAGATGAAAATGTTAAGGAGTCAAATATAGCTTTTGAGTCTTCTGAATTCCAAATAATTCAGATGCAAACTTGTCAAAAATGCCTAAAACATACATACTACAGCTGAAGGATTATGAAAATTAATAGATCTAGTCTCAAGTACCTTTAAAAATTAGGATTTTGCAGGGAGTTAAAGATCTAAAATGCATAATGGAGGGCAGTTAGCACCTTACATTTCTTTTTCTACCAAGGAAATGACTCACCTATAAACTGGATGAAAGAAGCACACAATTTTAGAACTGTTGCCTGAACACTCTATCAGCCACTACCCAGCACAGGAGATTCAAGTTCCTAAATTTAGCCATTCAGATATTATAGTGTCATTTTATTCAGCAGAATCCCAACAGTCATACCTGCTGGAGCAGTAGTTGGCACACACTTTTTATTTATTCCCTAAAAGAACTAATGAGAACAAAACAGCATTCTCCATTGTCTTTGATTCTTTCAAAGCACAGTAAATTCCCCACATAACAGTTCTATTTAAATATGGATAAAAACGAAAAAGGAACAAAACAAAGAAAACACAGCTATCTTAACCACAAAGGTTACTAGTCTTTAATATATATCTCGCCTTGAGAGGCACTCAAACTAGCCTACTTCTATCTTCTTGCCTTTTGACCCTTTACTTGCTTTCTCAAAGGCCATGAGGAGCAAGTACATAGAACACAAAGAGCCTAATCCTGAAGAGCTGACCTGTTCTCCTTACCTGTATGTCAATCTTGCCAATATCTTGCACAAATCTTCCCAAGAAAT
The DNA here is from genome assembly GCA_013400935.1 of Turnix velox. Lineage (NCBI taxonomy): Eukaryota > Metazoa > Chordata > Aves > Charadriiformes > Turnicidae > Turnix > Turnix velox. The sequence continues at coordinate 22,886 of VZTY01027245.1, read as the reverse complement.
TAGAGAAAGCAGGAGGAAGAGACTTATCAGCAATAGTAAAAAACAATTTCTTTAAATTTCTGAAAGCAACAGCAGCAAAGTGGCCCTTGATTAAACCCACACAGCAGAGGGACGTCATTGCTATAAACTGCAAGACTGGAGCACCATTTCAACAATGGGTTATGCCATGGTGTACACCTTGAATTCCTTTCAAAAAGAAAGGATACTGAGATAAGTCAGAAAAGCAGGACAGTGGCTTAAAAGAAACTTCATAAAGTAAAGAACCTAAATAGCTTTGCTGTCATGGGCTAAGAACCACAAAATTAGTTTTAACAGAGTAAGTTAGTTCTCAATAACTTTCCTCCTAAGTTTTTCTACTCCCATCAATGCTCACATTTATTACCTGCATTTTGGTAATACCCCTGGGTAACAGTAAGTCTAAGACCATGTTAACAGTAGCCTACTAAATATTTATGGATACTAACCAAGGATTAAGACTCTCTTGAAAAATTAAAATAGCTTACCTACTCCCAGGTAATCAATCTTGAAAGCTGAATTATCAACATAAAAGCACTTTTAGCTGCTTGAATAACAAAGGGAAGTGAAAAGTACCATAACCCACATGAAAGATGCGCTGCTTGTCAGAACCATTGGCTTTTTTTCTAATCCCAACAAATTTTCCTACCTCTGTCTAGGAAATAGAAGAGAAAGGTGCTTGCTGAAGGGCTAAGAGACTCTACATCTTGCCTTCCCACTCATAATCTTAAGATGACTGTCAAAAGAATTTTTTAATTTCCTGTGGTACAGAGATCAGGCTAATCTTCAGTGATAGGTGTTAACACAATCCTATAAGAGGAGCTAAGTCCTATGCACTGAAACTTAAAACCATTGACACCCATCATTAGTAATTATTCCTATGCCTAAATAAACCCTTTTATATGACAATCACTACATATGTTAACTATAATTCTGAAGTGCATGTGTTACTACTGAATTCAAAGTGTTAAGTATTTTCTATGTGCTCTAGACAGGTGGTGAGCCATTTAGTTTAGAAGCTCCTGGTTTTTTTCCAGAATTTAAGTCTGACAGTAATAAGCAAGAATACCACAAGCAAAAACCAGTCACACCAAAATCCCTAAAAATTATTACCATCAAGATAGCTGATCAGAACTAATGAGGGTCTACAAACTTCCCCTACATAGAAAACATTCAATCTTGAATTTATTTTCACTTACACAGACTAAAGTAGCACCAGAGACCATCAAAGCCTCCACACTCAAGTACTCACAAGTATTAATAGAACCAGAATACAAAGATGATAGCTAGATGTATATGCTAATAGGTATATTTCCCAGTCTGTATGTTATCTGCTTTCAATACTCTATTAAAAGGGAACCTTCCATCTCTATGGGAAGACTCACATGACTATTTTTGGCTCAATTTTTGAAGTTAACATTGTGGTAGCAGCCTTTCCATTCCACTCCTCTGCAAAACAAGTTAAAAGAGTGGGGAAAATTATTTATTAGACTGCTGGAGGGAGGTTGATTTTCTCTCAGAGTATTTATCAAATTCTTTCAAGTCTCTGTGGTTCAACGTATTTAGCTACATCAAAGCCAAAGCGTAAACTTTTGAGTTCTTCATTCACTGCTAAAATCCACATTTTTGGATGCTAAAATGTTTACTATATTTTCTCCAAGCTTAGGAGTTGCTGGTCTTCTAGCTGTATCCATACCAAAACCATTCAGGATGATTGCAGTCTGCAAGAATGTTTACTAAAAATATTTACCAAGAAAAGAACAGGTTCATTGTTTACACTAAAGAGCATAAACTAAGCCTAAACATTTACAGCAAAGCCTTGTTTATTCCTTCTGTCCCTGCAGCCATATTCTCAGTCACCATTTCAGCTCTCAAAACTTGAATTTATAACATGAAATAAAAATGGTGTCATCTGCCATCACTGTAAAACGCCAGGGTTCACATTGTGCTTTGAAGACAGTGGAAATTTCCCCTTCCAGGTGTTGAGGCTTCCTCACACTGTGCTTCTAAACTAGCAAACGGCACCCCAGATGCCCATTTTTTCACTCTCAGTTCATCTCAAACTTGTAAGATATATGAGCAGACGTCAAGTTGAAAGACCCTAACAGCAGCAAAATATAGCACACTGTGGCAAGTGTATAACACAGACCTGCTGTAAATTTTTCCTCTTCTGTTAATTACTTATTAGTACTTCTGCTGATTAGAAAAAGCATGTGTGAGCGTTGCTGGCTGAACTCTGTTTCTCAGGGTTGCTGTACTCAGTGTCGATAAGCACATTTCCAAAAGGTCTTATAACAAATTGTTCTCTGCTCATGAAGGGAATAAAACACAGGAAGAACAACTTCAAGCAGAAAGTCTTTTATCCTGAAAACTATGAATCCTCCCACTCACATCTAGAATCAGTATCTTACCAGGTACCTGAAAGGACTACATCACCATACCAACATTTGTTCAAGAGAAACCAAAAGGCTTCCCAAACCACTCACAACTAAGGAAATCAATAGTTACTTCACATTATATAACTCTATTTAAAAAGAAGTAAAAAAAATCAAAAGTCTGCTTTCAGAGGCTAGATAAAAAGAATAAGCAGAACCAAACTTTCCCAACTTCCTGTTTCCACAAATTGCAGATAGCCCAAGTCATAAATGACTCTTTCTGGCAATAACAGCACAAAAAAGCTGAAGTGCAAAAGTATCTGACACCTTGCAATACACTTTTGGCCAGAATAACAGTCAGCATCTTCAAGGCACTTAGAAATTGCAGGTTTGCCCTCTTGCTGAGTAGTGGTCCCAGAGTGCTGACTGGTTCTACCACCACAGATTTCTTCCCTGCTTCAAAAACATGCTGATTACACATAAGCCTGGTACCCAAGGAAGCTAAATAAGCAGCTTGTACCCTAATTTACATGCAGCTATCACATTTACAGTTCTACCTCACAGTATCTGAGGAGACAGAATACTTTCCACATACTAAGCTAGAGAAGTAATTCAATAGATTTCAATCCTTTAAATTAACCTCCAACTAGCAATTTTCCCTGCAAAACTACTATAACAATTTGCTTTTCTGCAGAAAACCAATTCAGTTCAAGCAATAGTTAATCAATAGCATTTTCCAAGTAAGGATAAGTACACAGATTTGTTAGTTTGTATTTTCAGATAGGTCTTCATAGGCTATTAATATATTTCCTACTCTATAGATGGTTTGTATGCTATTTTGGTATATTGCAGTCCATCAAAAAGCAACAAGATGAAAAAAAACTACAACTTGTTTCATTCATCTCATCAAGAGACATCATGCCTTTACCCTCCACCTCCAGATAACCACTCCACAGCACTGAGGAATAGAAGAAATTTAGCATCCTTAAATAACCAGTCATCACTCATTGTGAAGTTGGTAGACAGAACTTCCTCCAAAAATAAAATCACTGACTGAACAGATCCTGTATGAACTCACAACTTACTGAGCAGAGAAACCAAGAGTCAGAGTAGAACGCAATCGTGTTCCCAAAGTCCATTAAGAGCAGGGATGGGTGGCTACTGAGAGCCGAACATCTCTTAAATGCTTTGTTTGGGACTTTCAAATAGAAGAGACAATTTGAAAGGAAGTGGGCATGGAAATTGAGTCAGTAGCTTCCATCAAACACACATTAATCAAAGCTATTCTTTAAAATAAAGACCTACATACCTTTTCCTCATTTTTCTAGTTACTGTAACTTTGCTTTAATGTTTATAAAGAGTCAGAGTAACTTAAAGACACTAAACATCTCCTCTGTCATGGTAATTCCACTCACTTTCTTCTAATATGCCTGAAGACTCCTTCATGGAGCTCAAAGCAAGGCTGAGGGAAAAAAAGCTCACTTAAGATTGTGAAAGATAACCACTTATAAAACCTTCAAAATTCTCTACTCTGTTTTCCTCCCAGAATGGTGATACATGCCCAAAGGGATTGCAGTCCTTTGCCTGACTTCTGGCATTACAAGTGCACAGAAGTCCCCAAACATCTCTGCTCTGAACTTCCAATACATAACTGCAGCATAACCTTAAATTATAGAGAATCAAATTATTAAGAAGTACAGAAGAGAAAAAAGGGCAAGTGGCACCTCTAAATCTTTAAAAAGTGAATGTTTTCCTTTTCAAGACTCCTTTCCTCTAATTTAAAAATCATCCTTTTTAGATAGCTGCCTACTTAATAGATACGTTCAGCTAAATTTAAAGAAATACATATTCTTTTTAAAATAATTATTATCTCCTTCTCCTAGTTGACATTTTTTCTTGATCTGGAACTATATTCATTGGTTTTTAGCTTTCTGATATTAGTCAGCTTCCATTTGTCAAGAATAGGTGAAAAATCTTTAACTAGTGCAATAGATTTTAGCAATTTTGCTGCTTTTATAGAAATAGACATTGATTTTTCATGAAAGCAAGTACTGCTGAAGAGGAATATTTAAGAAGTTCAAGTAGCACAAGAAAAATATGCAACACAAAGAAAGTGAAGGTTATGCTATATTTGATCAAAACTGTGCAAAAGCTTAGATAGCAGCATGCAGTAACTTGTATTTAAAGTGAATTGCCTAAAACAAGGCAAATGTCATAATAATCTAGAGGTCTTCTAAAGAAGAGATCCAGTGAAAGGCTTTTGCATATCTCTGTCAGTAGTAAGAGACCTTTCTCTTACCAACAAAGTGATGAATACATAATTAAACTCTAAACTGTGCTACTAATGTCATTATATTCTGAACTGTTCCACAGGGAAAAACCACCATTTGACAAATGTAAACCCAAATGTTGAGCCCTTGTATGAAATTTATGTCAATCAAGAAGATTGACTTGTAAGAAACGCATTTATCAGTCAAAGTGAAATACATTGTGCTCCTATCCAGAGCACATAATATCACTTGTCCACACCACATGCCTCTCTCTGTAAATAAAGGACTCTGTTAGAAGTGTTACATTACAGCCACAGCAGTACCGAAAAATCCCTTACCTCCTTCACAAGGAGATTTTAGCCAAATCAGAAACAATCAAATCCAGTAGAAGATCTTACCAAGAAACAGAGGAGCAACCAATTCCCTCAAATCTTCAGAGGTTTCAAATTGTTACTGGAGTTTATTTTAAGAGATGTACAACAAAACCACAATTGAAGGCCACATAGATGACTAAAGGATTGGAGAACCTGTGTTTTGAAGAAAGGCTATGAAAGCTGGGACAGTTCAGCTTTGTGAAGCCTCATAAGGACAAGAGGCAACAGCCAAACACCGAAATGCAAGAAATTCAATTCACAATTAAAAAACCAAAAACCATTCTACCAAACCCCAAATATAGCACTATTTTATTTATTTCTGTCTTTTTTAATCTTATGATGGAATGAGGTGTGAAGTCTCAGTCTTTGGATGGAGACCAATTGCCTGAGCAACATGTTCCAGCTGACACTGCTTTGAGCATGCGGCAGAATAGATAGTCCTTAGAGGTCCCTTCCTACATCATCTATTCTATGAAATCCCTACCCATGAATTACAAACAGGTTTGTATCACTGAGGAGCTGCTAACTGAATTCCACGATACATTGCTTTTGATATACAATTAATGCAGAGTTTCAAGGTTCTTCCAGAAAAACAAATCAGTTGAAGTTAGTGTAGCACTCCCAGTTAATCTGTTAAAAGATCTTGGTCTCAGCCTTGATTTCTGTCCAAGTGATATCAGAATTAAGGAGTTAAGTATAAATTAGAAACTAAAAACCATAATGAATTTTATCTTGGAAGTAATTCTCCATTTTAACTTTTTTTTTAAATTACTTAGTCAAAAGAGAAACACGAGTCATCTAGTTTGTAAGAACAGGAATACAAGGTCAAACTAAAGATCCATCTAGTTCCATACTCTTTCTCCCAGCAGCAGCCAACAGCAGATGACTGAATCAGCTTGAGATAACATCAAAGTACAGAGACTGTACATAGTGTTCTTTGGGTATGTTGTTCTACAAGCCAAAAGATTCGTGGGTCAAGAATTTCTTGAAACTAAGTTATTTCTTCGCATACAGTAAGTCTTAATAATGTCAATTTGTCATCTACTTCTCCAACTGCTTTTGAACCCATACAAATTATAGTATCTATGTACAACACATGGGATCAGCAACTTTCACAGCTTAACACATGCTGTGTGAGGAATGGTTTCTTTGATCATACTGAGACAGCCACTTGCCGAGTCTGATAGCCCTTAATTACCATACTGGAAGAGACAACTGCCTCCTGTTCTCTTTTTCCATGTCATTCATATTTGCTCTAAGGTACATTTGCCAGCATTTCACAGTGAATACAGTCATCACACTTGTTCTTCCTCAAAGAGTAATTCTGTTCTTAACAAAAAACAAAATTTAACAAAAGTAGTTTTCCTTTACTCATGGTTTCATGTGTGTGAAGATGTCTCCTAAGCTAAGAGTAACATCTGCACAAAATTTGAGATGTGAACTGAAGTCAGTGCAGTCTTTTACCAAGGGCTGTAATATATCACCTCCTTTACAGTTTCAAATAGTCCTCTGTAATCCATGCCACAGTTTCATGAAGTAAATCTTACAAGACCTTCTCATTTTTGAAAATTTACTTCGACTTCAACCTTAACAGACAAGTGGTTCATAATAGACACTCATCCATTCAGATATCAGCCTATACTACTTGGGCCTATAGCCTTGCATGCAGGAGGAAATCTTGCCCTAAAATGCCTACCTAGCTCTAGGTTTAACCACATAACAAGAAAGCTACGTTCAGTTCCACCAGAATCACTCAACTTCTTAAACTTCAGCCTGTGAACAAAAGAAAAGGATCTTAAGAATAGGTCTTCAAAGTAAACTTAAAACTGGTCCCAAGATCACTTGCCTTTTGTTTGAGATAAACATCATTAGCATAGTGTCAGAGCCCGAGGTAAAAGAACTCACTGTTGCAAAGAGGAACATGCCAAGTTGTACATCCTGCTTCAACCTTGACAGGTTGGTATTAATCTGTCATAGATAGTCAATTACATGAACTATATTTAGCACAATATTATTTAACTATACACCAAATATTAAGCATATAAAATACATAATATATTTGTGGCCAATAATAGTACATCAAACCAAACACACACCAGTGCCAAATTTGATTGGCATCAGTTAACAGAGCTCTGCTTTTTAGAGAAAAAGAGATAATCAAATAAAAAGCTTTATTTTCTCACCATAAATTTTTTTTCAGTGTCTAACCATTAAGAATAAATACTACAGAAACACGTACAACACATTTAGGCAGCTCCTGAGTGGAAATGATGCTGTATTACTGAATAACTCGCATCTCACATTTTTAGGTATTCTTTAGGGAACTCTCTGCACGGGCTTCTGTTATCAGAGTGGCAACTCCTTTTATTTTGTCTCCAAAAACCTGCCAGGATAACAAAACCCTCAAGTCAGCGACTACAGAATCTTCTGGACAGACTTCAGAAAAATGGCATGGCAGAAACTCATGCCTCAAATGAAGAGAGGAAAATCTCCAGCACCAGATGTCCAGCTAATCCAGCCCCAAAGGCAAAAAGAAACCCCAACAAAACTAGAAAACTCACCTAAAAATACAAACCAAAAAATCCCACCACACACTCTCCAAGAAAATGAGGGAATGCCAAGCAAATTTATCACCTAGTCTGTTCTAGTGCAAATCCTCAAGAAAACAGGAAAGCAAAAAGAAACAAAGTACCTGAATATTGCAGCCTTTATCTCAACTCTATCAGACCTCATAAAAGTAACAGCCCATTATGATGTCCGCACTATTGTAAATTCACCACATTTCACAAGTGTCTGTCAGTGTCACCTGCTGTCCAAATAGACCATCTGCATAAATGAGAGTTTAATTTATCAATAGGATTAAACACTGGAATCTCCCTTCAGCAGTGTCAGGCAAGCATCACTTACTGTTGGTTGACGTGGGGAAAATTAGCTTTGCTTTCTGATGCTTTGAGTATGCTGATGCCATGATTGAGTATGCTGAACACTATTTCAGTCATCTCTTACCATCAAACACTGTACAGTATCAGCATCCAACCAGTTATTTTATGATGAAATCCACAGGAACTATGCCAACCCATTTTTTTCAATGAAGAGAATCTATTGATATTAAATACCAGCTAACAGATTAGTTCAAAACTATCATTCCCATTCTGGGCCAGTTCTTAATTTGATCTCTGCTGGAGTCTTCATCTAAAGCTATTTGCCTGATATAACTGGATGCCTTTCAAATTTTTTCTTGCATCTTTTTGAACACACGATGTTTGCCTATGTGCTTGTTCAGTGAATATAATGACCGTGTAAGCTGGTACTTGTATACTTTAAAGTCTGATTTCGCTTTCCAAAACAATTTGCAACTTTTGTCTCTATTGAAAGTTTTGAGGAAATGAACATCCCACTACATAAGATCAACTGCCATTAATTTCATTCCCTTTTGCATTTAATTATTTTAATTTTTATTATCTTCAAAAAAACAGAAGATAGAACTNCCGTGTAAGCTGGTACTTGTATACTTTAAAGTCTGATTTCGCTTTCCAAAACAATTTGCAACTTTTGTCTCTATTGAAAGTTTTGAGGAAATGAACATCCCACTACATAAGATCAACTGCCATTAATTTCATTCCCTTTTGCATTTAATTATTTTAATTTTTATTATCTTCAAAAAAACAGAAGATAGAACTTCATACACACTCCCATTTGGAAATGTCCATTTTTGTTCCAGCAATACTACTTTCAGTTAACAAGTGCAAACGAGATGAACACAAAACAATTGAGAAAAGTTGCAGCTGAGCTCAAGACAGTGTAAAACTTTATAAAAGACAATGAAGGCACTGGCAAAAAGTAGTTTGGAAAACTGATTAATTCCTCTGCAATAAATGAGAAAACTGACCTATATAGATGAATCCATACACTCAAAGTTCTTGCCTGTAGCTGCTTATTTCCATTGTTAATTATAAAACTTAATATGGAAAGCAAGAAATTATATCTGGCTCATAAAGATGCCAAGTAACTTTTAAGTGTTTAGCAAAGAACACATCGTTTGAAAATACTTATTTTTATTCTAGCTGTGTTACTTTGCTGCATTTATTTAGCATGCAAAATTTTTTCAACAAGGACTCATCTATTTAGCTCTCAAAACAAAATGATAACTGATGTAGATTATGACAGAAGACATTATTAAAAAAATACAATACAGCCTATCAGTTCCTGGGGAAATTAAGTTTAAGAAAAAAAAACAAACAAACCACAAACTAAGAAAGATGACATCAATTCAGAGAAAGCAAGCTCCAGTAAAAAGTCAACAGCCAACTCAAACCTTTTCACAGATATTTTACTTCCTAGAAATGTATAAATTCCATGTATCTCAAAACAAAAAAAACATCATATGTCCAGATATTCGTCACAAGCTCATTTCAGTGAAGTTTGAGGCCACTGCCAGCAGACAACAAGATCTGGAGTAGGAACAGAACACTTGTAAACCACTGGTTCTTAACTACATTTTCTCCAGCCACTTTTATGAACCTGCACTAGTGTTTTCCAGGGTTTATTAATCACTAAATCAAGTTCTAACATTCAGCAAGCAGCTCATCACCGTTCAGTAGACTTGTAACACTCATAATCAATTTTTTAGACTATAGTGGGCAAGCAACATAAAACAAATTCAAAGTCAAGACCACCGAAAAATATTAATTTACTATAGTTCATGAAATAAACCAGCAGTTCTAAGCAGATGGATATAAAATGGCCAAAACATCATTACTCTCAGCTGTCCACACTGTCCCTCTTCAAGCTTAGTGCTTCTCCATCAGGAAGAAGTGAAGAACAAGGAGTGTGAACTGTAACAACTCAGTTGATAATATAGCATATAATTATGAGCTGAAGTTGGCAGCACTTCGTATTAGTATACATCAATGGTGCCAAATTCAGCAGCTCCTGCTGGCTACAGTAGCATCTGAAATTTCCAGTTTCTTCCTATTAACCTCCAGGATCTGAACTTTTTTATCATCTAACAGATAATCTAGTAGCTTAATTGAAGTATAAGACATAGATATTTCTGCTAAAAGCAAGAAGAGCAAAACGTGTCTATTGACACTACTTTGTTGAAACAGGAATGAGTAAATTATTTGCTAAGATTCAATATTATATAAATCACCCAAGAACTCGATACCAGGGAAGACTCAAAATTACTTTTTGATTTGCTAGATTCCAAAAACATTAGAGAACCTTGTGATGTTTTCTCAAGCATCCTTCAAATACAAAAGGCTAGACTGCCATTAAAAAAAAAAATTTAAAAAATCAGGTTTCGTTAGTTTGTATGTGAGCTCAAAAAATTGTTCATCACAATTCCATCCCCATCTTTACTATTGCAGTCCACACCCTCAAACAGCAATCCCTAACAGAGGAACAGGCGTGATTGGGATTAGACTTAAGAAGTAGCACCTGTAATGAGTAATTGCTGCTGCTCCATAGACTCAACAACCTCAATTTAAACTCATATTTTGACTTGCAATGGAATCAAACTAACAACACAAGAAAACAAGGCAGTCCATAGACCTCCACTCCATGTGTGTACCTTCCATAATCACACTGACAGTTTTTAATCCTTCCACTCACTCCACTATCCTATGAGACCATTACCCACCTCTTATGTCTAGCCACTTACTCTCATGTTAATTGTTCAACTACCAGCCAAGTCACACTAAGGACTTTGAAAAAAGATACAACAGGATCTCTCAACACTCTGTAGTTTATTTCACAGTAGCAACAGCAAAACTGTCAGACACAAGAACATTATAAAAAAAGGTAAAAACTATCTCACTACAACTCAGGAAGAGATTAATCCTTTCTAATTTGACCTACCTAACTGAGCTCAATCCATGATATCTAAACAACTGAAATGTTCATTTTGTTAATGATCATTTAATAGATTTTTGCTTTAACTAAACATCCTTCACAGGTGTAAAACGGTACCACTCCTCCACATAGAAGGCTTGAGTACATTGCAGCATCTAAGAGACAGCAGAAACCACCTAACAAAGCTCAGAATGAGAGGCCTGAAAAACCATAAAGCCCATTAGATAACCACAATGAAAGTGCAGCCCATCCTACCTCCATTAATCCTGAAAAGCCAAGGTTGCAAGAGCAAAGGCAGGCCGGTTGCTTTCTAAAGGGCAGAGCCAACAGCTAGAGCCCTGGCACATGGTCATTCTGCTTGTGGAGAGCAGAGCAGAGATGGTGGCAGGTTGAAACAAAAACCTGGACTCTTCTAGAAATTTCAGAGCCCCAGGAAGTCTGTGGATGAGGTGGGGTCTGATTTGACATTGCCCACAGCTGGGCTGGAGAGGGAGTGTCCCAGCAGAGCCAGGCCAGGGCAATTAAAGCCCATCAACTCCTTCCAGCCCTAACAAAGACTCCCTTATTTCCAGAAGCCATGTGCAAAGGAACATGTCACAAACCAATCTTAATTTCATTTTAAACTGAACTGGCAATTAATATACAATCTCTATAAAGTCTCCTCATAAAACACTATCACAGAAGTGGCAATCTGCTCTGGCTGAAGTTTTTCATTTGTTTCCATCTGCAGCCCACAAAGAAAATGACTGCAGTAACCCGCTCTGGGAAGACAAGATTAGACATCAAAATACACAATCTTTTCCCAAAGCAGATAAAAGAAAAATAATATTCCATGGTCATGTCACAGCATTGAAAGCCAGGTGAAGATAAGCAGTACTCAGAAATTACAAAATGAGTCAGAAAATAGAAGCTGGAAAAGGGATAGATATTAGTCTTGGTATTAAATTAATTGACTCTTCCACCAGCCCACAAATAATATCTAGCTTGCACAGAATCAATTTACTTTCCTCCAAAGACCAATCTTTGCCAAATTTCTTAATAAAAAAAAATAAGGGAAGGAGAAGAGGGAAATCAATGAAAGCAAAATGAGCCTACTTAAAAACAAGCAGTATGAAATATTTTTTCATTGAATAATCCAAAATTAGAACTCCTTGCCTTAAAACTTAAGTGAAACCAGGACATTAGGAGAGTTCCCAAAAAATAATTATACATTCTTAAGTATAAAACTATCTCCATAATTATGTTTTCCCTCTATCTCAAAAAGGAGTGGAGGTTGTTTTACAAGGTATAGGTCAACAACTAATGAGCAAGAAGAAGGATAAATGTTTTTAGAAAGACTCAGGTAGCCATTTGCAAAAGGAGCAAAAACCTTTGCGAGTTTAGCTCACAATTTATCTGGTAGGAGATAAGATGCCTGTAATCCTTTTACAGGTTTTATCAGAAATAATAAGCCAACAAATTTATAAAATGCATGTGCAAACCCAGATATACTAAGATTACTAAAGATTACAAGAAAATGAAAGAAAATCATAACTGAAATATTCTGTTTCAGATTCTTTGACTAAGAACATATAAAACAGGACAAGAACAACCCTTTTGTTGGGAACTGGTTTTAGGCCTATGGCTATGGCTCTCTGAAACAGCTTGGGAAGGCAAAGGCAGACCGTGAGAACATAGGAGACAAAATGGATGCTTTGTAGAAATCAACAAGGAGCCTTCTGGCCTTGCCTAGTCCCGGTAAACATCTTTGGAGGAAAACAATCTTGAGGAGGTGAAGGAAAACAATCTTGAGGAGGTGAAGAAAAACAACCTTGAGGAGGCGCCACTGTAGGCGCTANCTGGGCCCGCGCAGGACTTTACAATGGCGCCCGAACAGTTCCCAACACCCTTTCCCTCTTCTTCCTCCCCAGGTGCAATCCCTAGTTTCAGAATTCATATCCTAGAGCTTACATTTGGGAAATTATTTTCAGCTGATCCCAATGGGCCTCAAAACAGTTCAGTTTAATCATTTTTTGAACCCATTTATATCTTGGCTAGTGCAATGCCCAGTGCAAAGATTTCTTTAATGTATTTACATATTGTATGAAAAAAATATTTGTTTTTCCTTAAAATTCTACATGGTAAATTTATTGCAGTTCAGATTATCTCTTAAACCTAAGATAGTTTAAATAGCACAAGTGATAGGGACAAGAATGCTTAGAAATAATAAATACTACCTATGCCAAAAGAATAACTGAATTGCATTAGTTCTCCAAAAGACTAGAAGATGACATTATAGCAGTTATCAGGACAATAAAAGGCTGTTGAAAAGGGGAATTGAATGATCAGATCTTCATGTCCACATTCTAAATGCAGTAAGGAAGCTCAAATCCATATAGCAGGGGGAAATTCATGCTAGTAGCAAGGCAAATCTAAAGGGCTGCTCGGGATAGTTGCAGTTTCTCTAATGGAAAAATGGAGAACTGCATTAAATGACCTCTTGATGGCCCTTCCAGGGTAGCACTCTACAGTCAGAAAGAAAGGCAGTCAACAGACATCTAGTTTAGACTTTACTTATATTACCAGAAATTAGCCATTTTTTATTCTCCCACTAAGAAAAAAATACCCACCAGTGTGATTTCTGGAAATATTAACAGGTTAATCAGATAATGAAGGTGCACAGAATTCATGATGGGGTTTACTCTCAATCATGTGCCAACATTCCAGTGTATAATTCACATACACTGCAACAGCATCTGCTAGAAAGCAGATGTCTCTGCATTCAAAATACAAATTAGAGGACAATAATCTAGCTTTTTGACTGATATTATGCTTTTACCTTCTGGACAGCATCATACACATCATGATAAAATATCTAGTTCTCTGTGGGAAACAAATAATTTAAAACTAAAGACACAATAGCCATCTAAATCTAAATTCTTTGCTTTCTTATATTAAGTTCAAGGCATGCAAATGACTAGAACTATGTATGTTTTGCACAATGCACTTGTGAGCCTTAGGTTTTTCAATCATATGTCAAAAAGAATCAGACAATTCAGTTTAAATGGAAACATATTTGCTCACAGTAATGCGCTTAATCCAAAAATGTTGCTTTGGTTTTTATTTATGCCTAAATTTCAGGTCAAAGTATCTCAGAGGCCAAAAATCTTTACATAATTAGCTAACTGTAAATATATTATCTTACCCTGCTGGCATAAGTATGGGATATAATGAAACATCAGTTACTATGTAAAGTGGATGGCAAGAGAGTTCATCTCATGTTTGTATGAAAGCATCACCTTTGTCTGTGCTAATGTACCCAAACAATTCTATTATCACTGCAAAGCTACAGATAGCAGCACACAGCAAATCTCATAATTCTCATAATAAAAGCTTTATATATTTTCCAAATTGTTAGTTTTATAAAGGCTTCTACATTTGGAAAATCCATAAATTATTTGTTTTTAATGTATTGGAATATGAGCCAAAGGACTTAAAAATAAACCTTCAAAAATACTGTACTCTGAAAACAGTTTGGGGTGCTGCAGGAAAACCAGAAAACATTAAGTGTGCTTCTATTTCTTGCCTCATCTTTTGAAAAGAAATGCTTTTGACTAGAAAGAGAATAGCCTGTATGATACTAAACTCAGGTTGTCTATCTTACCATCCATTATAAAATGAATGTTGCTGCTTCCCTGTTTGCAATCTTAAAGAAGACAACAGAGAATGTAGGTACCAGTTTTGTTCTTGAAAAGAATAAATGAGCAGCCTGAGAAAGTGTGTACTGATAGAAATTAGAGTCTGTAATCCACATTTTATTACACCATGAGCTTTCAGAATGTAACATTCAATAGCAAACATGTTAGAATAGTAACAGAATTTCTATTTGAACTTCAGCAAACCCTTTTGTGTTAACTACCATCCACTATTTTGTAACAGAAGTAAGACATATTTCAAAGCAGATTTGAAGGCACTGAAAGGCATTGGAGTTTGCACAAATTATGTTCACGGGTACATAGAGATAATAGAGACATGAATCCCATCCTAACAGCAGGGATTATCTGGAAGGGTGAATCTGGAATGAGAAGTAATTCTGCCATAAAAGCGAACCTGCAGTCAGAGCACATGGTTTACACAGAGGTCCTAAGATAATCTATCAATGACTGCATCTAGTTTCAAGTACTGAGACTCACCCTGGAGAATGCCATGATTATGAACCACTGGTTTACAGACCCTATTTTTTTCTTATTACCTCTTACACACCCTACATTCTGTTATTTATTCTTCAGCATCCCAAGAACTAATCACAGTAACCAGTCATGCCCATATGAAGTACTGTGAGGCACCAGGCACACGGGCTCAGTATTTAATCAGCTCCAAATAATCCACCTCACAGCAGTGTCATGCTCCAGTGAACAATTGAATGGCTAAAGGTGTATTTGAATCTGTCTGAACTGGTCCCACAACAGGCAGTCAGTTGCCCTGGAAATGCTTTATGGCTGAGTGACAAAGCACATCTGACTGACACAGAAAGGGAGAAGAATCGGTTTTAAAAGCATACACAGAAGGCTTTAGCTTGCACACAGATGAGGCTGAATGGAACTTGATGAGGAAATTCAAGCCAGTTCACAGACCTTCCTCACATTGCCCATGTCAAAAGCAGCCCCACCTCTTCCCATAGTTCTCTGCCTCCTCCAGCAGTTGAGCTGCCACCTTTTTAGTACCAACAAAAGTATTTATGGGACTTTTCCCAGTAATCTAGATTGGTTCCCTGATGCAAGTTAAAGATAGCTCCCCCAACAATAACCACATCTGGCCCTTTCTCCTCTTCCCGTAAAAGCAGAAACTGATTTAATTCATTTGAGCTACCAGAGCAGGGAGACAGGGGATTGGAAAGAAGTGGCTGAGAGCAGGAAAGACCACTTTCCTCAGCAGCAGCAGTGCAGCAGTACTTGGGACATCAGAGTCCTCTGGACAGACTGCACTGATAAAAACCTGGCAGCTCTACTGCCAGCAAATACACTTTGCAGAGTGTTACATCATATAAATAAGAATTATCATTCTGTGCAGAAATAAGATAAAAAAGTTTATAATTTTGCAAAAGGTTCTACAAAAATAGCAACTCTGAGGCAATGGATGCCCATTTATTTTTCCAGTGGCCTTAATATCTCCTTGTCTAGTAGCTATATGTTTATTCATTATACATTACTTGATTTGTTATTTTCCTTTATTCCGTTTCCTATTTCAGCCTCCTCATTAATTTTTATGCACTTTTGTTTTCATTTCTATATTTTTCATCACTTCAATTCCTAATATTTCAGCAGTCCAATTAGCTACTTCCATGTCTTAATCACACAGAGACTCCTTACTCGGCTATAAATAAAATTTTATTACTGCTGTTTTAATGACTGTTATAATAACTTTTTTATATAAAATAATTTATCTTAAAACTTTCTCTGCTTCCTTTATTTGTCTGTAATTCATTCCATCTCTCATTATTTTTTTCAGTAGATCTTATTTCAGCCAGAAATGTTTTCTATACTAAAAACTAATTACCTGAGGGGGAGCCAAACTTTCCTTTTGTTTGGCCATAAAGATCAAGCATTGAAACATTTACACCATATGTGTCAGGCTGTCCTAAAGATGCCAAATGTAACCCAAAATTGAAGACAGATAATGTCTTCCCATGAAAAAGCATATTCTTTCAATAAGCATGAAAGCACAGACCAGATAGGCATTAGGCACTATGAATATATCACAGAGCTCTGTTGTGGATATCATGGAAATGTAGGATTGGGAATGACCTTCAAAATCCATCTAGTCCAACCCCTCTCCACTAAAAAAACCTGTTAGCAATACACAAACCTATTATTTTTGAACCTGAAATTCACCTTTATTCTCATCTTTATTATCTGCAATAGCATAGCCTTGCAGTGAAATAGTTAATATTCCAGCTTCTGAATTCTCAATCAGTTCAGACAGATCATTAACTTCTCTGTGACCTGAGATGCTGGTGCTTCTATTAAATAAACCAGAATGAAAATCTGCAAGTCAAAATAGATTGATCTGATTCTGCTTAAATTAATGAATTTTTTGTGTTCAAATAATTTACATTCTATAAGTCACAAGATTTTTCTGTGGTATAAGGTACAGATAAAGCAAGGTCTTCTGCAAGAAAAGCATACACAAATGCTTAGGTGATATTATGCCATTCATAGATCTTGGATGCATTATGAATCTAAACAGTATTTTAGATCATTCTCATGAAGTCCATTGAAAAGCAATAATTAACTTTATTTTTTAAAATTTCTCTTCAACTGCTATACTTACTATCAATTTGTTTTTACAAAGGAAGAATTAAAAGCATTAAAGGAAGTATGAAGTCGGGTGTTTTTAAAAGTCTGCGTCTAAGGAGTGAAAGTTAAATAGAATGATCCTCATGCTGCATTTCTTACAAGGGAGGTTGAGGCTTTTTTTGTGGTTTTGTGCTTGTTTTTATTTTAGTTTTTTTCTTTAACTTGCTTTATTCATTTCACAGTCCAGTGGTTCTCTCTGGTGAGGTGGGCTGCACTTGTACAGGATCATACTGTTACCAGTTTATACCCTGCATAGACTTAACCTAAGCTCCTCTGACCATACACTATCACACCCCACTGCTGAGCTGTCTCCCCTCATAAAAACAGACCTTACTACACAGAATTTTTTACTCTCTCAGAGTGCTGTCTTTCACTTAACTTCAGAGAATACTGATATTCAGTAAGGATGTAGCAGAGACCACTTTTGTAAGGAGATACATACCTAAAATGGGGAGCTAAAAGATACTATCATTAATGCACTATATTAGTTCAAGAGAAGACAGGTGGACATTAGAATTCCGGCTGGATTTTAGACTCAGAGGCATAAAATCTTTATAAATCAGATCTAATATCAGAGTCTATTTCTACCAGCTGAACAAGCGATTGCATTTTGCAAAAACCTGAATCCAGTTGCTGAACCAAATGGGTATCAGAAAAAAATGGTTTTCTCATGTATATATGTTTCCTACAATCATATGCAGCACAGCATACCACAGATCTAATATATAAATTGATAATGCCATGTTTTATATTTGATATTTGATAATTCCTATTATAGATCACCTGCAGTTCTAGTAGTTTAGGAAACAGCTGCCTTTCAGAGATGAATAAAGTAACCTTGTCAGCTGCTGAGACAATCTGATATAATTTCATAGAAATACACAAGCTCATGCTTGGTTGTAGCATATTAATTGATATATCTGATTACTAGAGTAATGTCTGCTTTAAAAAGAACTCCAGAACTTCCTACTAAAATAAAGCACTAAATATCTTAATTTTGAAATGAATGGTATCTCAGAGACACAATTTGCTGCTGGCTACCACTGATACCAAGATATAAAATACCTAAAATTGTTCTAAACTATTTTAATGGAAATTTCTACACAATTTATTTGAACTATTATTCAAAAATGTCACTTATGCCTTATTTTACAAATTTCTTCTTACCTTTAGTTGTCTTTTCACCTGTCAGAAAGAAGTCTCCCTTGCCTTTATGGGCTTTCAGCCCTAGGAAATAACCTGACATTTATTCACTGAGAACTCCTTTCATAAACTACACAGTAATCCAAAGTTTTCCCCTCGAGTGACAGAATCTGAACTTCAAGCAGCTGTTAAGTGAGGTGGACGACACATTTAACCACTGTGACAAAACTTACGCCCATCCTAGGGACTAATATCCTAAGGAGCAACAACAATACTCTCATAATGAAAAACTAATTTGATACCAAATATAAGAATGCTTTCAGCAGCAATTCCAGAAGCAGCTACCATTTTTACATTCAACATGTGATACTTTCATCAGACTTATAAACTTAAATGTCTTAAAAACCAGGGCAGCAAAAGAGTAAATTTTTACTACCTTAACCTAACCTCCTATCAGTATAATAATACTTCCTTGATTTCCTTGATATAAGCATCAATTATGCTTGTATAATTGAACAGGGCAGGGTTCTTTTTTTATTTCTTTTTCTGTAAGCTGAGAAAGTACGTATGCTCCAAATCCATCTCACTATGGAATTGCAACAGACATTCTAACAGTACTCATAAAAAACTGACTAATGTTTTCCCCATAAGCAATGAGTGTCTGTGTCTGGACTTTGTTCCTGTTTCATGATTGTAACTATGCAACAAAGAAATGAGAATTATAATTATTTTTAAAATTAAGTTACAAGACACACATATTTCTATTGCTTATAGCATACTCTTGTCTCTATACAACATGTTCCTGGGAAGCCAGTAAGATTTAGTAGATGAAAGTGTGCTTTCAACCCTAGGTCAAAAGCAATACAATATAGGACAAGAAACAATCAAAATATATTAATATTGATTTGGGAATAAAAAACTGACAGTGCTGAGATATTTACTGAGAAAGGCAGAGAGCTGTTATAAGAAATAAAACTTTGTTTCTCCACTTCCTCTGTTTCTAAAAGTCGTGAATACGAGTAGTGTATCCTAAATCTGCTCCACTAGCAAAATCTAAGTATTTCATACATTTAGAATAACAAAACAAGTAATAAAGATAATTCTGGTCAACAAATAGAACTCTCAAAGCTAACAGAATATACATGGCCTATTGGCAGAGTCCTTCAAGTCTCTTTCCAAACTCAATTGTTCAAGTCACATCATCAGCTTTCTTTTTCCTTGTTCTCATATGGATTCCCTAAAAAATATCTACGATTTTAAGATAGCAAAACTCTTGAGGCATGTTCTTCTGGGGCACTAAAATTCTTTATCATCAGACCTTACCTCTGTAGAGCCTTGAAAGAGCTGCTATGGGCTTGGAAGCCTTTTTGCAGTAAACAATCGTAACAAACAATGGCAACAGAAAATAATCACAACCAACTTGTTACAGCAGTATCTTCTCTCTAACTGCAAGAAGTCATTTCCTCTATGAGATTGTCTTCCAGTGTTTACAAGATAACAAACAGTGACTGTTCAGTGCTGGTTAGGTGGAAAGAAGAAGGTTATAGAAATTTCTAGGCCTAGCCCAGGTAAATATGACCCTAGTATTTTTACTACAGAAATCTAGACACTTCCAGCTGTTGAAATTATTGCTAAATGTATTTACAGTCTTTGTACAATAAAAAGCTTTATTACTTTTACTACAGGCAGAAGAAAAAAGCTTTAAATCTTTAGTTCTGAAGCAATATCTCCTGTCTTAAAAGCAATGAAGCCTTTCAAAGGGAAAAAACAGCTCACTTGAAAAAAGGTGGTTTATGATGTTGTATCTTTGTTGCAATTTTGGTTCATATATTTTTATTAAGTGTAACCTTTATATGTAAATGAAATGATTATCTAACACAAAGTACTGTTTTCATAAAGTAAGAGTAGGTTTTACGTCCTAAAAGATAAAACCTCATAAAGCAGTCAGGCAGCTCAGCATGTATTTGATGGCTGTGAAATGAATTATTTGATTTCCTATTACAGCCTTAACACTGCACTATACCACAGCCACCAAACCTTTGTGATTAGGCAACTAACCTTTCATCAGAGAGTTCTGCATTTCTAATAGGAAAAATACCTCATTTAAAAATCTAGGCTTGGAAATAACCCTTACATCATGAAATTTAGAGAGAGAAATGGAGATCATGTTCTGAAAATGCACAGAGAGATGAATGTACTCAGCACAAACAAAAGGCTTCTGGATCAAATGTGCTTAGTTTATATGGAAAATATAATTCTCTTCCTCCCCTTCAAGTGTAGCAGGCAACATTTAGGAATAGAAAGAAAACTTTACACCAACTGCTTCCACATGGCTGGGCTGTGAGGTGAAGTTCCCTGGATGACAGACAAGTCTAAGGATGCACCTTGCTTTCTTATGAGTACGGACAGACAGATTTTTGCACTGGTGATGTGCTTGGCAATGCATTGATTCAAAGAAGGGCTATTCAGAATCAAAGGAAATTAAGGAAGTAAAATTTAACATTTTAATTTTGTGTATGGTTTTTAGGCTACCAAGAAGACAGACAATGAAACTCAACAGTTCAATCAACAGGTAGCATAAATGTATGAGAGGGTGATCCTTCTAGTATTCACCACAGCAAAACAAAGCATGGCAAATATGACATTAGCCTTACTCAAATCTGAGTGAAGGATAAAGGCTACAAAGTAATGCACTGCATCTGTTCTCCTCTGGACAAAAACCTAATCAATCGGGATTTACAGAGAGATGTATAGAAAATGATAAGATTCCCTTAAAAATCCAAAAAGCTGCCTTATCTTTATTTTCCTCTAAAATTCTTCTATGGTTCAAGTGCCTAAAAAGGATAAAGTCGAATTCACAATGGGATCACCTGGAAAGCCTGTGGAAGTGCCTCATTTTAACAGGACTGAAGCCAAGAGCCAGAGAATTCAGGATGCTCCAATCCCAGCTGGCAAATTAAAACCGACACTGAACAGCTTTTTGGGTAAGCAGCTGTCATTACAATTCTTATTAATAAATTGATGAATAAAATTGTTTTGCTCCTCGGCAAGGTTTTGTATTCCTGAATCAACAGCTCTCAAAAAATTCTGGTTTTTTTTTTTTTGAGAGGCTCCAGCTACCTGTTACATAAATCTGAATCCTCACAGTCCATCTACTTGTTATCTCTTTATTGTCTTAAGCAGGTGTACAGCACTGAACACAATGACTCCTCATTAGATCCTATAAATGGTACAGCAGAAAAATAAAACTGCCACACAGTTTAAAAACAATCTATTGCTTCAGTTCTTGTATTTTTTTTCTGGTTTTATATTTTGTGGTCTTGGGCGTTCTTTTAATTTATCATCATGAGAGAATCTGTCAATAGACAGACTTATGAAAAGCGGATAGGTTTGGAGAAAAAAATATATATAGATTTTTACCTTGGGTGATTAAATTCTCTCTGACATTAACATATGACAACCTGTTAGAATGATTTGTAAGTCTTTACAGTTTTATAAATAGCTTTATCTCTTCATTCCACATGAGGAAAAAGTGAAGTATTATTTATTGTACCTTTCTACCACCACAGCATGGAATATTTCAAAGAGTTTTTTTAAGTTTTGTAGAAGTCTCTTGATATTAAAGAACTGCAGATACAAGATGATGAAACCTTCTTTGTATCTTCTGGCCCCCTGCTGTACATGTTGTTACACACTATTTTGTAAAAGAACTAGCTCTAATCCACATAAAGGAATGCTTCCCTTTTATTGTCATGCAGTTGTAAAGTTAAAGCAAGCCATCATAATTTCATTAAATCAAGCTGAATTACTTAGAAATGCTGAGAATTATTTGTAATATGTAATGTTTGCTCTACAAATGGACTGAATATTTATCATATTTAGCTTATACCATGTTATTTATTCTTTTAAAAATGACATATTTGGTTTTGTTTTCCTAGCAGAGCATAAGGCAAATTATATTAATTAGGCTATTAACATGATTTCCTAACTTGGAGCAGTGAAAGTTGCCTTTAGCTAGCAAATAATTGGAATTACAATTGCTGGAGATATCACAAGTTTTTTAATTATATCAAGCTCCATCAAGCTCTGATAGGACATTAATAGTTACTTCCCTGTCAGTGCTTTTCCTCCCTACTAAGGCATTCCAATGTACTCAAAGCCATAAAACAGAGATATATGACAAGAAACAGTAATCTTCCAATTTTATTCCCCAGACTTCAGGTTTACTGGTATATCCCTTTGGGAACAAAATGACAGAGCTTGTCTTTATGAAAGACGTTGGAAGTAGATTGTAGTCTAAAAGATGCCATAAGATTTTGGATAAGCAACCAGTTCTGTGGGAAATAAAAGTGAAATATGAAAATAGAGAAAAGCTAACACAGCACAAATGTATTTTAGTACTGTAGAAAATTCTCAGCAACACGAATATTGGTTTTTCTTTTCTTTTGAAAGTCAGAGGGGAGGATGAAGCTCATTGATTCAGAATTTCCTTTCTAAGGAATGGGGAAAATGCAATCAAAC
>VZTY01027238.1:0-94471 GCA_013400935.1 Turnix velox | reverse complement strand
CCCCCGGTCCGCGCTGGGGGCCGCTCCCTGGGGCGAGGGGGGGGACACAGGGACCGGCTGCAGCAGGTCTCGGTCTATATCGGCAGCGGAGCCGGGCGGGGGGAGCCCAGCATGGGGAAACTTGCCGGATTCCGGGTTGGACATCTCCTCCTGTTTGCGAAAAAATATAACCCCAGAGTTATTTTACACCGAGAGAAGTTATTTGGCCTCTGTATGGCCTTAAATGGATCTAAATCACAACATAATGAAATGTGTTGACCTGTTAAAATCCACTGGTGGGTATTAGCAGGTCAACTATTTCACTTCTGTACTTGTGCGGGAGAGAAAACAGTTCTGTTCCCATTCAACAGCAGTGAACTCATCCGCTGGTACCTACAAAAGGCAACGCATGAAAACTCTGGCACAAGACTTAAATCAACACTACTAATGTTTCTAAAATACATCATTTATAAAGCATATTGACCTACTAAAATCATTATTTTCTTGAGACTGACAACAAAACAGAATTAAGAGGTTTGTTTCCAAATCTGTGTTTTCTGCCCCAAACCTCTTGTCCATGCCTGTAGCTTGGGAAGCTGTCCCACTGTCACGGACAATCCCAAACAGGACATCTAACACTGACCTTTAATTTCTCAAAGCAAATATACAGCAACCTGTATGAAGAAATAAACAAGTGCAATATTGTTTTTGCTAACACGTATGTAAAGAAATTTTGTTGGCAGTCAGCTTCCCAGTTCCCCTCACAAGCCAGAAATTGTAATTCTTGATCAGAATTGGTGACAATTATGCTGCTCCCCACACCCTCACTCCAGAGGTTTCATGATGATGACAGCACGGCCCAGCCCAGGGCAGGGGAAGGTTCACCCCCATGTCAGCCAGTTGTCCCCTCACTGCACTGCAGGCATGGCTGGGTGTCATGAGCTGGCTGTCATCCTCCACACACAGGGATTTCAGCCCTGCCACTCATGAGCCTCATCCTCTCCTCTCCTTATGTTCTTCAGCTTCTTGCCACTTACAACTCTTTCTGCTGTTTCTCCCAGAAATTCCACTGTTACCACCATACCTGACAGTCTGGACAGTCATAGCCAGCAGTGAAGATATTCGTCATTTCCTCTAGCTCTTCTGCAACAGATGCTGCATCAATGGCATTTTGTGTCCTTGCACTATAGAATCTTTCTAAGCCTTCACTCATTTCTTTGAAAGCAGATAAAGGGATGATGGAAGTCAGTTCTGAAAGATGAAGAGAGGGAATGAAAAAATCATTCTTAAACCTGTAAAAAGGAAAGGGTTTTTTTAAAAAACAAAAAACAAACAAAAAACCCAACAAAAAAAGACCAAAAAAAAACCTACACAAAACCCAAAAAGCTTTCCTAAAGACTAAACATCCATAATTTTGCTCAACTGCTTTTGCAGCAGGCCATTCACAGCTCTTGAATATCAAACACTGAGCATGGCCCTGGGAAATCAAAGCTCAGTGTCACATATGCTCCATCTTCTGGGAAGAGGAACACAGCTTTCAGGGCAGGAGCAACCCATGTGAGTGCATCCTTGAAAGATTGGAAGCCTTGTCTCCAAGGCTTAAACACCTTTTCACAGGACAAGGACCTGATACTTCTAACAGTCTCCTGAGCCTTGGCACCCCAGATGGTGGCAGGGTGGAAAAGGTAATAACCTACAATTCCTTATCAAATAATCCTTTCAGAAACTTGCATAGCTCTAAGTGACTACCAGTAAAATTATGGGGCTTGTGAGCTCTTTTCAAGCTTGTCATTTGAGCTCATATCTGTGAGCTCTAGAAATAAAAGACAGAGCTGAAATGAAAATCATATCCCTAAGCTATCTGCACTTATCTCAAGGTCTGCCAGTTTTCTGTATTTTTGTTAAATGTATTTTCCTTTCTTTTGTTCAAATGGAAAACAGTTCATTTTTTATTGTCTCCGTTCTACTTTCTTTTGCACTCCAAACTCTTTATATGGTCATTAATATTCCTTTAAAGGAATTGTGCCAGTAATATTTTCCTTTCTCATGGCCTTGACCATGTTACCCCCCCACACACACACCCTTCATCAGTTCAGGTCTCATGCACAATTACACCCGTACACTGCTTCCCTCCCCACCCAACCCATTAATTATCCCAGCTTCCAACCCCCCTTCATAAGCCACCTCTCAGCCCTCATAAAACATACTCCATTTTCAAGTGCCTTAAACCCTACTTTCCTTCTACTTCAACAATAAATCTAAGAAACCCATTCACTAAGGTAATTAATCAAAATTATCTTTCTTTCAGTGTTTGTCTTGTAAGCAGCTAGATTTTTTTTAATTGCCTGCCTCCTGGAGAGAAAAACCTGTTTTCTCCAGTGCTGTTCTCATACTTGTGGGTCACGCTGAACACAAAGCACTTCATAAACAAGACAGACATTGCATTCTGATAGTAGATAACTGTGGTCCATCTGTATATCCAAATATTACCTTTATTCAGTATGTAATATTTCAATTTCTAGAGATCTTCAGTAGCAACATGCTCAGGATACACTAAAAAAAAGGAAACAGAAAACCTACAATTAAACCAAAATTTTACTTTTAGTCTGGCCACAGAAAAACTTTGAAAAATTAAACATTACTTTTTGAGATATTTCAAATTAAGAGTAACAAACACTATCAGTTCCATCAGTTTTTAACCTAAAGTCTACAACTTTCTCAGACTTTCCAACATCTACTAATACAAATCTTGCCCCACAATGACCCCAGAAAGTTTAAATCCCCCTTCCACAGAAGCTGCTTTTAGAGGGGGTTTAGTCACTTGACAGTTTTGCCAGGACAAGCACAGAGTGTTTGGTCACACGGGTATCATGGTGTTTGAAGGGCGTGCTAAATTAGTCTGAAGAAGACCTAATTTACTGTAACATTAAAGCACATAAATCCCTCACTTCTGAAAAGTGACTAAGGCTACAGGAAAGCAAATATGAACAGGAACACCTTAACTCATCCATTTTCCCACCATTAAGATGTACCAGCAGGTGGTTTGCATCAGCCCTGGAGCAGGAGATATTTCCATCGATTAGAAATGTATCACCAGCCCTAGGCCTCCAGTCCATCACAGCACTTCTCCATTCTCTGGGTTTCTTGGCTTCCCAGTCCCTATCCTTGGTGTATATTCAAGTAAGGGTTGTCAAGAAGAGATGGATAAGCTGTGTCTCCTTTGAAGTTTTTCCTGTGTTGTCTAGCTCTCAGCTAGCAGTGGAAAAAATATCCCTTCCCTCACCACCACTTATGAATGCTGAACACCTCCCACCACATTCTCAGACATTCAGCTTGTCAAAGACAATGTCCTCTGCAGAGTTTGGCCCCACTCATGGCCAAATCTTCTGTGTCTTTGACTTCAGCATTACGCTAGCACACCATCTGGCCTTTTGGTTTGTAGGAACACAAGAGCTGCCAGACAGCCACTAACACCTCACCAGGGAGCACTAGGTCTCAGTAAGAGCAGAGAACAGCCTCCATGATGTCTAGCCTCAAGTACAGCCTCCTGATGTGATACCACAAACCCTCTCCTCAACCTCAAGAATGCAGTGGTAAGACTCACATATTTTACATACACATATATTATGCACATCTACACTACATACAGCCAAGATTTAGACAGACTTCTTTGATGGTGTGTTGCTGTTGTTCTAATTCAGTCCAACTTGGCAAATCCTCAGCATTAGGAGGACCGTTTCTTCCTTCAGGTAACCCTGCAGAAGAGGGGCTTGCAAAGTGAGAGGCAGGGAATTTGTAGTTGTGGTGTTTTGTGAAGAGTGGAGTTGAGCTTTATCTCACTCTTTCTTCCAACTTTCTGGATGTAAACTCCACACGTCTCCCCTAGATTAGAAAAATAAATTACAAATTAGACATGATGTAGATGGCCCTATCTCACTGCTCCCTCCAAGAACAAGATAAGCTCAGTGTGAGCGAGCAGCTCTTGCACAAACAATCCAGGCAGACATCTGGAAAAATGATATATTGTAAATGTCTTAATGTTTTAGTGAATTATTTGTTCTTGAGATAAGACATTTTTGGGGAAAAAATGCCACTTTAAATGGATTTTTTTGCTTCAAACCTGAACATGAGTTTAAGAATTCAGTAGCAATTTATTCTCTCCAGTTCTTAGTTTTCCCACCATCTGATATTTCTATGCTCACTCAGGAGCTGAAATGTATGCTTTAGCTGCTTTTTATGATGGAAGCATGCAGTCTTAAATCTGTTTATAACAGACTGGGTTTCTCTTTTAAATATTCATTGCTATAGAAAGAAGTCTCATTTTTTGCTTACCTACTTTTGTAAGCATAGTTTGTGAGAAAGTTTCTGTATTTTAAGTATTTATACGTATTATAAAGTACCTGAGAAAGTTTTCTTGCACAGTAACTTTTTGAAAAAAAATCTGTAAGAAAAGTTCATCTTTTTGTTTACTTCTTGGATTACTTAATGACATTTCATTGACAAAACCTTATTTCTTCCTTCATTTTTTTTCCCTAGTACATACAGAAGAAAGAAATCACATCAACAATAGAAAAAAATTACCTCCCTATTATAAACTTCTCAGTCTCTGTTTCAGTTCAGAAGAGCACTTTATTTCTGTAAAGCATCAGTGGATACTTGTTTATGTATTTTTAAAGTATAATTTTATTAGTATATGCTTTATCTGAATATGACTAGAGAATGCCAAAACTTTGTTTTCAGATGTCTTTCAAATGGTTGACATTGGAAACATAACAGCTCAGGATGGCTAAAGATAAGAGAACTGACAATCCAGTGAGCCTTAAATTGGAACCAAATTAAATTTGTTATGATCCAAAATGATTGCACTTGGAAAAGAAGAACTCAACTGCCTAGAAGTAGTGACAGTTGTTGCAGATATAGGAGGTATAGGGTGACCTCAACTCAGGGGAAACGGTGTTCTAAGTACAAATGTTTATGCATGTTGGTGTTCAAAATTAGCAAATTCTCCCACTCTCCACTCTCCAGTGTATATACACACTCTCTAAATCCACAATGTGTTGAGTAATACATGTAAATTAGCAAAATTAACGCAGACTAAAAAAATTATGTCAATATAAAGATTGATAATATTAGCTTCAAAAGACAATTTAAAACAATATGCTTGAAATTAAGTATCATGAAATCAGAGAATTTGAGTTAATACTGGATTTCAAAGAAATCCAAATTTATTAAGGCAGGAGAGTCTTCAGCAGGAAGAATCACAAACCCACATCTCTTTATCACAGCATTACATTATAACAATGAGGTCATGTATTTATCCCATGTCACTGGAAGGGCAGTCTCTGAAAAGGTCAGCAGTCCAGCTGTCCTTGCTCCCTCTAGGACTGCAGTGGCTGAGCTGCCCCAGGGTGGGCTCTGTGTCAAAGCATTTAAAGACCTTTATGGTAAGACAGAAATCCTGTCTGTTGTCTCAGAGTAACTTATCCTTTGCTTACGACTCAAGACATGTTTCAGTTTCACTATATCCCTTCAGGGCAAAGCAGTTGCTCTTGTATTGGAAATGCAGAGATTGTAAGGAGGACTTTTCCCCTATTCCAGGAGGGATGAAACACAGACAGTGTCTGTGTTATTATCATAATTTAAGAAATTTATTAACTCATTTAAAGAGTTAAGAGTCAAACATTTAAGAAGTTGAGGTCAAAAGGCATCTCTGGAAGTCATCTAGTCCACACTCCATGCTCAAGTAGGACCACCTAAAGCTGGATGCAACAAATCCACTTGCAAGAACTCTAACAATTTTTACTCTAAATATTCCCACATCAACCACAAGCCAGTCTGAATCAAAAACACTCTCTCTCACTGCATTATGCCACCTAGCAAGTGATCAGGAAATAGGAGATCTGTGGTAGATTCACCCTTATCTCCTTATATTAGTTCTCATCAGTGTCATAAGATGCATAACTTCCATATGGACTAATCTGGAGGACCCTAAATTATTGACAAGACTGCAGGTGGGAATTAAAAAAGGTGGAGGTGAGGAAAATACTCGTTCCATTTACTGATACGTTATAGTACAAGGCCTAACTAACTCCATGGAGGAATATAGCAAAGACAGACTATTCCCAAGGAACAGGAGTTACCACATCATGCAGCTTTCATCATTACACATTTACGGGCAAGGAGAGATGAGATCAGCAAGATGTTACAAAGGGGAAAAAACTCTTATTTTACTGTATCATGGATTTAGTTTCTAACACTTGCTCAAACAAAATATTGCTCTGCGTTGTTTCTGTAGAATGTATTAGCTGGCAGGTAGAAAAGAGGAACAATGAAAAAACAAAACCAAAACCTTCTCTCTTGGTAACAATCTGTACTGATAGTATTCCAGAATGAATGTCACAACAACTCTCTCGTTTGTTTTCTCTTTGTTTCAGGGTGGTTTCCATGGATTCCCAAACCTAGGCCCCACTGAAGGGCTCCCCAGAGCATAACGCCATGTAGCAGCAGGTCACTGAGCATGCATCACATGCAGAACACAAACAGAATTCCAGTAGCAGAGGCAACATTTTAAATCTCTTGCAAATAATAGTTTACTGTATTTGGGCATCAGTACAACAGTTATTTGAGGAGATAAAGGTCCTGAAACACTACTGGAAGGTCAGATCACTTATACAGTCCCTTGTGGTGTATTAGCTTTTACTTCTAGGGAGGGAGAATGATCCCAAATGAGTTAGAGGCAGCATTTAGTGCTGGGGTGGATACAGTCGTTACTGCTCCACCACACCTCAATGCAGCCATCCATGCAACAACTACCTTGGGTGAAACGTTTTCTGCAGTTCTGCCTTCTCTCAGCTATGAAATCATTCCAACATGTCTTCAAGTTTACCGTTACTGCACATGAACCTACACTCGCAGCAATATCTGAAGTTACAAGTACTGTAAGTGCAGCTTGAGCCAACTGGCTCTTGTGAAATCATGTTTGTTTCTTGGACAGATGCTCAGTGCATTTCTTTGTGGTAGTTTAAAAAACTAATCTGCTCTCCTCATGCCAAAATAGAATCTGTCATCTGCCAAGAAATGACTTTCCCAACACTGTCCATGCTATTATCTCAAGCCTGACCTGTAATAACTCACTTCCAAGCATCTGGGAGGTTTAAATGCTCAGTGATTAGTTATTTTCTATGCAAAAGCAATACGAATTATATGAGAATCACAAATTACTTTAAAATAATTTTACGAAAACAACCTGAAGGTTTCATATGTAGCTATATAGTCCTTATCCCAGAGACAGTAAATTGATGTGCAAGACGATTTTCCCACTAATCAAATATCTATTTAAAGATATCACTGCTTACAGACAAGACAGTAGATAAGTGGTAGGAGAAGAACCTGCTTATAATTTACTGGTTCCATGTGAGTTTACTTTGTAGAAGCCGTATTGCCTGGCCAGAGAAACATCAGTAAACACCAAAGATGAATTTTGTTCTAGAACCACTAGTGAAGAGGAATTTTGCTCTAACATTAATGTGACCAGCTACTGACCACTGCCTTGTTCAATTGCCAGCTGTGAATTCCAGACACTTTATACTTCAGATGTCTTTTGGGAAAACTTCTCTGCAGACCCCTATAATGTCACAGCAACACATAAAATCTTGAAGAGAATGTTGGAGGTATGAACTCCGAGAGACAGTTTGGGGGGGAAAAAACAAGAGTAACAGACTGTTACCAGTCTGAATGTTTGCTCTGAAGCCTTAAACCTGTTAATCTAATTTAAACCTCAGAGATTCTACTGATACCCTAAAGGGGCTATAAGATGATGACAGAGAGAAAGGTAGATCCAGTGGCTTTGCTGCATGTTAAAATTACTCCCTGACATTAACGGTAAAAGTCTGTCCCCCCACAATGCTGAGCTGCCGTAGTGTGCATCAGTGTATCCTTGTTATCAGGGGATGAGATGTCACAGACTTCTGACAGCAGATGAAGGGAAAGGCTGTGTAATCTTCCCTAGATCCATGAATGAAAACCAGGAGGACACTGAAATAGGCACAGACTCATCTTCCTTTCTCTTGTCTGCCCCACCCTCCACCCTCAGCCTGTCTTGTTTCCTCATCTTTTATTCCCACCCTGTTCCTTTCCCATCCCTGGCTGCCAGGCACAGGTTTTTAGCCTGTTTCTAAATCTTTCCTCAGCAACTCGTGCCAAGCTCTGTCCTCTGGATTACTTTTCCTTTGTGTCTCACTATGGCTCCTGTTCATAGATTCCACAGCTGGGTCTCTTTTCACCATTTAATCCCTACCACCTTTCTTGAAGTTCAAAGCCTCCATTCTCATTCCCAGCCAATCCTCGTAATCCTGTAGCTTATTTTCTCCAAAGAATTTTTAATTTTCCTTACCCCTAACGCTTTGCTTCCTCACAGTACTTCCCACTTATGTCTTCTGGTAGGGCAGCAGCCTCCAGCTCATCAGATTGACCATCACTATCACTGCTGCCTACTTATGACCAGTAACACTGGACAATGTCTAGCCAGCTCTGCTGAGAGCCCTGCTCCTCAGAACACTCTTTTTGGCACAAACCAGCCCACACAGTTTCACATCAGAATGTGAAAGAGACAGCAGAGGAAAAGGGAATCTGTTCTGGCATGCTTGATACCTCCCTTTCTACTATTCTCCAGCCTTTTGCTATAGAAGTATTAACAGAGGCTATTCTGAAACATCTGGACAAGTTTAATGATTGTTAATAAAACCAGTCACAAGGCTTCCCCTGAAATTCTGTGGAACTACATGAAGTTTTTACTAATCGGTTCACAAGCTCACATGAAAGAGGCTGAGAAACTAACACAATTTTTTAAACACATACAACTCCTATCACAAAACTCTTCATTATTCTTTAAAGCAGATACTATTGCATAGATGACCCCAGGAGCTGCATACAATCACAAACTCATGCATCATCTAGGAGTGCTTTGCTGCAGGGAAAAAATAAGAAAAATCTATGTAGACAACTTAAGGGCTTTCAATCTGACTAATCACATACCTTGAATCATTTACTGAAGTCAACAAGTAACTTGTAAAAACAAAAAACTCCAGGGCAAATAATGATAAAATCCCTTCCTTCAAAGACAAGCAAATCAAATTCTTTGCCATTAATGACATTAATGAATGAAATAAAGGTCCCAGGTAGTATTTTTAGCGTGCACGTTTGCATGCACTTTTCACACGCATAAGGATGCAAATAACTCAGTGCTCAGAAGTCTCCTTTGTAAAATTCACTGGGCATCCTGGTCACAATGAATGCTGGATTTTAAATGCTATTTCCATTCATAATTGAATTGCAGTTTTTCAGACAGAATATCAGAGTTTTCATATTAAAGTGACAGTGGCTTATGAATCAATTTATGGGATTTGTCATCTAATGATTCATTTATTTAAAACCCACCAAGTTAATATTTACAATTCCTTTCATTGGGTTACACATCACAGTTTATGTCAGTTCCTCCTAATATGATGTTGAACTTTTATTAATTTCTTCCCCATTGTTGCATTTCCCACAGTTGTTGTTGGAACACAAACAAATAAGGAGACTCACCTCAGAGGTATGAGCCTTTTATTATGACATCAGTGTGTAGGCTGTCCAAAATCGAGGCATCAGTTAGTCACTTGCACCATCTGTGTGGGCTCAGAGAAAGCAAGATGTCATCTGTCATATGGTGAGCTTTGTACAAAACAGCAACAATCCACATTCAGTTGCACAGATGAGAATGATCCCTTGAGGATCCATCCTGGAGGAGCTTCAGCCTGCCAGAGCGTGTGCTTGTGGGTGTCAGCTGCTGGGGGTCAGCTCTTCACCACACAATGAGAGAAAACTTTCTGTTCGCCCAGGCAAGGATGAAGAGGGTGGCGGCAGTATCTCAGACTAGAGTTTGTTAGCCAAACTGCAGTGGTATTAAGTAGCACTTTCAAATTCCAGAGCCAACAAACATCCTTTCTCATTTTTACTGACGTAAGAAAATTTGCTCTGGGATGATTTGAATATAAAGAGGCAGAAAGTGATGAAATAATTTATTTTAGGTTTTTACTTCCCCTGGAATAAATTCTGTGTCTTCCCTGGCCTCTCTGAAGCTACCACAATGTTGCTCCTCAAAGTGGGAAAGGCAGGGGTTTAACATGTAAAGGACCTAAATGCATAGTTTGCAGGTCTATAGAAGTCTCCCTGCATAGCAGTGTATGGAGGAAGAACAGGGTGTGCACAGGATTTACCCCCACGCTGCCTCAC
Organism: Turnix velox; assembly: GCA_013400935.1. Taxonomy (NCBI): domain Eukaryota; kingdom Metazoa; phylum Chordata; class Aves; order Charadriiformes; family Turnicidae; genus Turnix; species Turnix velox. Next base: position 84,220 of record VZTY01027238.1, on the reverse strand, counting down.
CTATTCAGATGGAAATTATGAAAACATTAGCTTTTACTTGCATCACCCAAATAGCACTGACTTCTTTGGCAGTGATGTCTAGATTTTATTTTTAGTGCATACAGATTACAATTGCACAACAGTACAGCAGTATTTCTACCTATACCACTTACATATTCCTAAGAAAAGCATGTGAGAGCCTTTACTGCCCTACATCAAGTAACTTCAGCTGGTGCTGAACAGAACTCCTGAAATACTTATTTTCACTAATTAGATGTCTTGTCACATTCCCTACCATTGCGGACAGTGTAGGATGAATCCAATGTATGCCAACTACTTCATTTTTATGAAGGATTGGCAGTAGAGATTACTTTCAAGGACAATTAGTGACTTCAGCCTACTTTTTGGAGGCAGTACCAAGAAGCCTATGAAAGGCATTAACAGCTGCTGAGCTATGGCTCTCCTTCCTTTCTTATATACTGTTTTCTACTTTTTTTGACTTTTTTATTTTTTAAGTAAAGAACTCTGATACTTATTTTCAGAGCAAGAATACATTGTCAAGCACAAATTTATTATTGAGAATAGTTACTTCTAGGGAACACTGGGGTTTTTTCATAGTGGCCAGTCTCACCACAGAGACACAGATGAGAATAAATACTTTCCCCAGATGTGGCTGTGAATGGAGAACAGAACAGAGCAGCAGAGAACGGTGACCTCTATCAAATAAAAGATTCTGAAATTCTGGGGGAGAAGGAATGCAGTGTGTATTCTTGTCCCAGCATTCATCAGAAGGGGAAAAACAAGCTTTCTATAAGCACTAGAGCCAAGCCTTATGTGCTGCCACATCTAATAGTGTGTGCTCTTCTTGTATGGCTTTTAGAAGTTTCCATGCTCCATAAGGGCAGAGAGATGAGGCAGGTACAAGTATCATAACAAAGCTCTTGGGAGCAGGAAGAAGTATACTGGGAAGAAGTGGAAAATGCAATATAAGGAATGAGTTCTTACCAATGCATGTCTTCTCCAGAGCCTATAACAAACATAAAATTAGATTAAATATGTAACAAAATCTGTGACTTATTAAAATATTAGTTCAACCATTATTCAGAACTAACTTGATTCTATGTTTAATACAATGAAGCCAGTGTCACGCGACTGCCAGACACACAATTAATGAGTGGTTCCATGAGTCAATTTGACCTATATGAGAACTCTGTTCAAAACTTTTTCAAGCTCAGGGCTTGATTACCACTAAATAAACTTCATTGGAATAGTTTTCTGATGTCAAGCCTCTTTAAATCAAACCTTTTCTGTCATTCTTTCTCATTCTTCCCTTCAATACGCTCAGCATAACTTTTGTGAGAAATAAATATTTTAGGGTTTCTCCATTTTGATACCATTTTTTAACTGCTGGTACCCAGACAATATCTTCCATACTCTCCAAGTTAAGCGCCAACAAAGCACACAGTACTGTAAGAACTGAGTCAATTCAGGCTTCAATGCAAATCCCTTAAACATCTTTAAAAGGATCATAGTAACCACAGGTTTTAAAACATGCGAATTCCCATCAGTTCTTGCTAGAAGTCCTGGCCCTGTGCATCACATATGTGAAGCTGCTTGGTTCTAGGACGCGCAGCAAGGGCAACTGCATAAAAATGTGACAAAATCTGATGAAGTGATTTGTGTAAAAAATATCAAAAATAAAAGGAAAGCATGATTTGTAGCTTTAGCCAGTTAAGTATTAAGGAATTGTTCTTAGCAGATGGAAGTAATTTTTCTGAAAAGAGGAATACAGAGAGGCCCCTTTTGGCAGCCAGATGCCCAAGACACACTATCAAATTCCTAGTGGTCTAAGAAAAAACTTGCAACATGAGTATTACTGTGTCATGTGTTAGGTGACAGAGGTGAAAACTTTTGGTTGTTAAAATTAGTAAAGCAGGTTCCCTTTGTTCTTCCATTCACATACAAAATAGATTCACAATCTCTTAACTATTTTTATTTTAGTTTCTTTGTGTTAACTTTGTGTACTGCCTACAAAAAATAGATTAGCATATATATTATGATGTTTGAATTACTACCACATGGCATAATTGGAAACACAATTACATTACCTCTCAGACACAGTTTTTTCCAGGATGGTTACAGGCAAGAAAGGCAAGCCATGCTGGAAGCAATGAGATGAGAAGACTGGAACAAACTGTATGGCAGCTAGTTCAGTTCACTAGATGGAACTGAACAAAATTCAGATGTGGTACAAATGAGAATAAAAAAAGGAGTTGCCTTTGCTTACCTCGTGTTTGAATGCAATCTATTGATTTCAGCATATGAAAAGCAGAGGTACTGGGAGTAATATGGCCTTAATTCCTACGCTGTTGTAGTTAACTGCCATTGACTTCAACCTTCAGAAGACCAAGTTCAGAATGGTTAAGAATTACCCTACTTTTAAAAGCATTGTCTTCAATACATTACAAAGCAGAGGCAGCATATAAAGGTCTGATCACAATTGACTTTCAGAGTAAAAAAAAAAATCAGTAAGACCTTTGCTATGAAGTTTCACTGAAATTGGGATTAAGGATTTAGGCCACAATGGAAAAATCATGTGATAAACACCAAAGCATGTTGAAAAAAAAAACCTTACAAATGTGTAGGAATATAAAAGAGCACTCAGAATGGGCACAACTTGGAGACGGGTTACAAATAACAAATGTTAATGCTGCAGTGCATGAGATGTGCTTCTTCTCACTGGAACACATGCTTTATGATTTTCAAAGCAATCTAGTTTCACTAGAAGTGACATCATCATCACTGACAATAAAGCATAATCTCACAACATTACTTTTTAAGGCAAATAGTTTGTCAGAAAGAAGAATAACTGTTCTTAGACACAGTACTAGTTGCTTCCATTTGCATAGCACTTGTAGCATGGTATAGCTTATGGTAAAAATACAGCCCTAACTTTTACTTTAAAAAAATTTTTTTAATCTCTCCTTGGTGCAATATTGCCATTGTAAATCTTCAATTCCCAAATGTTAGGGAAAGAAGAGATCCTCGATTCCAGGAACTACAGCCACAGCCCGTGGAAAGCAGAAGCATGTAGAAGTCTTTTGGTACACCCCATTCCCTTCCCAAGACAGACAGACATCATTCTTTCAGATGAGACACAACCTAACACTCCAAAAAACAAAAATGTTTTTAAAGTGCATGACACAACAGAGGAAAGCTGTTAGTGCTTGAGGGTAAATTCCAAATTGCTCTAAATGTTTTCCTGGATTGCTTCTTATGTAACCCCCACAACTCTCTGCGGGGAGCAGAAGGGAGTGGGTCGGGAGCTCACTGACAATACCAGGCACATGTGTGTAAACATGCACAGCCACCACACAACACAGAGCAACAAAAATTAGCTAGTCCACTGAAAATGTCAGCCAATTTATGTAATATCCTTTCATTCAGCATTTTTTAATCACTGGAGGGTAAAAAATCTCAATAAGCAGTCTCTGAAGAACTGGAAGTGGAGGGGAGTTAGCTGGATTTATAGTCTCTTCCTAGTCACTGCTGTTTCGGGCTACCTAATGTTACTTCAATAAGCAGTGAACAAACAGGAATTTGCTTCATAAGGATCACAAAAGCACTTGGTGTTAACAAGTTCTAATTGTTATTAACAGCAGCTGACACTTTCAGTTAACTAAGCACAACGCTGGGCTGCTGTTGTTCATGTTACCCCAAGAGGCACACAGAAGGCTTGTTCCAGAATCCAATTTGTCCAGAGAAGAGCTTTTCAAATGGTAGAGACAAAGTATAGACCAGATGACAGCAGTGCTATGACTTCTTAACACACCTAGAAAACAAAGGAAGAGCCAAGAAGTGAGGGGAAAGTATGTAGATCAATAAGCTGGATATAAATAAACACCAATGACTTCCCTAGACAGTCTTTTTAGCAAAGAAATCTGTTGGTGGTACACCACCTTGAAACAGGACCAAGAATCTCACCTGTTCAGAGCTTCAGAGTTATATCTTGGGCTGATAATGAAATACAACCCTTGACACTACACTACATTTCTTTTTCCATTATTATTTTTAAATTACTTTCATTTCAGAGACCTAATTTCCTGTTCTTTCTAGGAGTGCAAGCAGGAATAATTTGCTATGAGTGCTGCAGCTTTCTATAAAAATCATAAGATGAAAAAAGCAGATTTGCTATTAAACACAAAACAGAAGAAATTTCAAATAGTAGGGTTACAATCATTAAAAAACCCTGTTCTGCTCGAAGTAAAGCTTACATGCGCATCAGATATAATTCTAAAATTAGATAATTTCCTTCTTGTTACTTTTCTTGAATAAGAACAAATTAGGGTTAAAGTTCCAATACTATGTACAAAAATTCACTCTCTATTCTCTATTTCTGTAATACTGTCATAAAAGAAAACAAAACACCTAATCAGCAGGCAAAAAAGCTTGAACTTTTCCATGTTATGGTACTTCTGCTTGTTATGAACACCTTTATCGACTATAAATAATCCAGGAAACTCACCTGATGACCTTTCCCTTAAAAATTATTGGATTATGTTCCTCTTCAAAGCACAATATTCAGTTATTCCTACAACAAACACCATAGTAATACATACATTCAGAATTTCCTATATGAGGGAGTGCACTTCTTTTGGTTTTGAAATGATGAAGGTTCCAAAAATTGTGTAATATTTGGTATACTATTTTATTTTGTACCTGACTGCTCAAACCATTTTCCTGCAACTATTTTGTGATAAAGTAACCTGCTAACTCAGTCTAATGATTAATCAGATCTACATGAAAAAATTCATTTTGGAGTGTTTTACTTTATTGTAGTTACTTTCCATTCTAACAAATGCTATTGGTTTTGATGGAGAAGACAAATCTATTCAACATATGAATTTCACCTCTAAAACTGGGAATAATATCATTCTGTGAGAAACAGGGGGATACACAGAAAACTAAAAAATAAATGTGGTTTACATGAAAGAAAAAGCTCAACAAGAATCTTAAAAATTGTGTCAGCATCCATTTATTTTGAAGATTTAAGGTTTTTTTTCTGGCTTTTCCAGTAATTAAAGTTTCCATTTGTCTTGCTTCTCCTGTAAATACAGCAGTAAATGATAACAGAAGTTGTTATTACAAATATTTACATGACTTTGCTGAAAGAGTATTTAGCTCAAATATGTCCTGAGAGTCACCAGATCAAGCTTGGCTTATAGGTTCTGTCTAACATTAAATGCAAAACTCCCCTTTAGATCAAAAAAAGATGGGGGATATGTTACCTATGGGAAATGGAAAACTATTAGAGACTGCAATCTAGTTTAAGTGTAAAAAGATCATGTGTAAACATGTCATCGTGGACAACCCTTTCTTTAAACAAAACCAGCTGATATGAACTGAACATACAATTATCCAGAGAGGAGGCGCATTTATGTATGTCATAAACAGAGTATCATTACATACAACTAGGTGGTGTCTCTATAGAAAACCTCAGTGAGATCCAGACTTGCTCTAAATCCTCTTGAATTCAGTCTCTTTCAACTGAAATACAAACTTTAGCAATGCCTGATGGAGTGCCTCCTCCAAGAAAACTCACTTGTAGTGAGCATGCAGACACCACAGACCTTGCAGTATGCTGGAGGATACCACAAAGAAATAAGCAGAAGTGATAGATTGTTATTTTATTTTCATCTTGGAATTTGTTATACTCAAAGATGTTTAATTCATAGTTATATCATGCTGGCTGAATGCTTAGTTGTGTTATGGCTCCCTTCCCAGAGATCCTCACCGAATACAGCTTTTAACAATTTCTTTGTGTTTCTCAGAGGGTATGGGTTTCTTTTTTTTTTCTTTTTTCTTTTTTTTCCCCAAATAATAATTGCAAGATTTTAAAATGGAAAAAAAACCCCAATGACAACAGTGAGTAGTTTTAGGCTTCAAGCAGTTACTTGACTCTGGAATTTCTTGTGGAACAGAGTTGCTTCAGAGTAATGCAAAGTCAACAACACATATACTGTATCAATCTCTAAGCAGAACTCGAAATATTAGCAATATGAAATGCCTTCAGAATTGTGTCTGATGTAATGGTAAGAGATTATCTGTTGTAAATGACTAAAAAATCTCTCATAAGGAACTGCCATTTCTCGTTCATCTGCTGTCATCCAGATCTTTGCTGCCCAAAACATACCTCCAAGGCAACAAGCAGACATTCATTATCAAAGTGAAGTCACCATCCTTTAAAGATGTACCTCGAGGCAAGGTATGGGGTATGAGTTTACTAGGTTAAAGAAAGCTGAAAAACTAGTAAAACAGGAATGGGGATGTTCTCCCTGAAAGAATGACAACAGGTCCTTCCCCAGTGTAGTTAATCCTGAGACTGCCTGAAGGCAGTTCCTTTCAGAGTACACTCGAATCTTCATGCATCGTTGCATCCCAAATCTCAACAGATGCAGAAGACATCATGGAGGTACTCACATTCACTGTGGGTACTGTCCTCCAGACAAGACTACACAGCAATTCTAACTTCATTTTCAGTGACATTGCTTTTGCAGAACTGACTGATTGCAGAAGATCACAAGTAGCTCTGGTTCTTCTCAGAAGCAAACCCTGGGATCTTGATCTCAAATATTTCTTATTTGAGGATGTTGTGGGGTTTGGCTTTCAGTCCTTCACTTTCCTGCCAATTGCTAATGTGACTCAAAACTGAATTCATTCTCACAGCCATTCTCACAGAACTTTGTTAGAAGCAGACTATAGAGGGGATTGCACTAAAACGAGTTGGAAGAATTTCTGGACCTGGCACATCTAAACGGATTGAAGAGGCTAGATCAGATGACAAGACCATCATCTTTACATTAATCCCTTCCTTTCATTTACGTTTTGGAGGCCTAAGAAGAATTTTCTCTCATCTAGGTTCTTAATATTAAGAACTCTCATTTAGAGACAACTACAGAAAAAAATGTGTTTTGGTATGCTGTTGTGCTGTTGTTTTAATGAACATGAAATTATGAGCTAGTAAAAGATGGTGATGCAATAAAGCAATCCAAGAATAAATTCTAGACTGCTTGCAACTCCTTCCCAGCAAGCTAAATTTCAGTGGGATGTTTGCTATTGTTTTTCAGCAAACTGCAAAGAGAAAGCCAGGCTGTCATCAGCAGTGATTTCCAGGCCAAAAAAAAAAAAGTAAATAAATGCCACAAAGAATACTTCTTAGCCTGCTGGCCACAGCTCAACTACAAAATTAGCCTCTGCTTGTGATGTTCAAACAGATGGGTGTCACCCAGGTGGAACAGATGATACATTAAACAACAGTCAGTCTCTCAATCTGTCATATTTGACTCCAAAAGAAGGATGAACACTCATAATTAAGGAAGAATTTACTATGATCAGCTCTGTATATCATGGAAGTTATCCTATGTGCATTTAGAGAGACAGGTCCAAACAGATTGTGTGATATGAGCTTCATCTGCAGTAATTTAATGTACAGGCATTATGGAAAAACAAGACTGTAGCTGACCTTCTTAGAGAAAACAAAACCTCTTTGATCTGCCTGTAGAACAGATACCTTTTTCCATAAACAAGAAGAGGGAATATCATGATTAGTTCCATTTCAAAACACAACAGGATGGAGAAATAAATGGTAGTAAAGAAAAGACATGGCCCAATGGTAAAGCTACCTCAGCAGATCTATTGTGCTTCTCTCTTTATGGAGAATCATTAGCAAGTAAGGGATGTGGGCTTAAAAAAGAATGAGTTTACAACTACTATAAGCATGGAGGAGGGTAATCCAGTATTACTGCATGTCCCACACAGAGACATAAGGCTTGATAGTTAACCAGACTATCTGATCATAATTACTGCCCCAGTGCACAAAATTTCACTGAATGAGGTCCCCTGCTCAACTGTGTAGGGCAATGGAGTCTTCTCAGTTGGGCAACATCCATCCTCCTGGGGATGACAACCCACCCAAAGGAGAAAACTAGAGCAACACTGACCATACCAGGAGATTTGCTGTATAGCACATACAGGTCCTGGAGATAAGATACATTTTAAAGCTGGAAGTTTGGCTAGAAATGGATTTAAACCCAGTGAAGTTTCCAAGATGTTGAGCCAGATAACTTGCAATGTTCTGTTTCCTCAGGAAATGTAGGGTTTTCTTCAGATAAATATTTAAAATAAAGCAGGTAGGTTCTAATCTATTTAGGATTTCTGCTGAAAGCAATGAGTTTGCAAACAAGGGAAATAAATTAGGGTATGAAACTATTCTAAAGGAAGCATAATTAAGAGCACTTTAGTTTTACAGCCCATAGTAAAAACTCTCAGTAACTAGAAATATTTGCTGTTTTTCAAAGCTTGAAGATTTCAGAAAAAAACGTTTTCTGTCCAGTATCACAAGAGGGAAATAAGCAAGACCAAAATAACATCTCAGAGATTTTATTTTATGTATGATTCAACTAGTCTAAAGGAAATACTACCTTCTTTGACTAGAAGCACGGAAGAGTTCAAGGATACAGTATGTATTTTTAAAGAAAAACCTAATACACATGTTTGGAAAGGAAGAGGACAAGACTTAAGCTCCTGGCAGTATTTGCAGACTTCCACAGACATTTTGAATAGAGGTATTCTTCTGGGGGCTTTCACCTTGTCTGAAGGTTTTGTACTTGTTCCAGGTCTTGCACTGTTTATTACATTTTTAAAAGTCAAGTTATTCTTTCCTACTGCACTGCAAACTTGAACATTACTCTTGCTAATTTTGGGGACTCGAGCAAACAGAGCAGAGGAAGAGCCAGACACAGATGAAATTATAATTCTAAAAAAGCAATTGAAGTTTCCACCAAAAATACATCAACAAAAAATCAAAAAACACCAACAAAATGGAACAGAAGAGGTAAGGATATTCTTCAAATATTTAGCAGTATACTCTTAATTTTTTGCTTGCAATATTTAAACTATTCCTGTCAAAAATTCCTGACATGGCACTGGATCACAATAGCAATATAAGAAACACGCCAAGGGGCAACTTCTTATACTTTTGTCAGACCAAGACAAACAAACAGACAGACATCTGGCACAGGATAGTAATTTGAAAGCCACAAATAATCACATGTAAAGTAAATTATACCATATAATAAGAAATTCTTTAAAAGAGGGATTAAAGCATTAGCAAAACTCAACCCCCCTACATATACTGCAGTCTCGTTTAATTTCCAGAGTACTTAAAAAGATGACATTCATTCCACCCTGCCAGTATGCCAATTTGTATGTAGAGAAACCATTCTGCTCTACTGACTTTGCACTGTATGTAATATGACTACTAGTAGCTCTACTTGGCACATTATAACTGCTGTGGTTTAATCTTCACCCTATATTCCAAAAAAGAGCTCCTGTGTTCATTGTCAGGGTCTACTGCTACTTTCCAAGAACTTCAGGCTTGCAGCAATTCTGTATGGCCAAGCAATGGAGGGGGCTTTTTGACAAATTCCATCAGCTTTATCATATTTCCAAATCAAGGAAGAAGCCAAAGGTGAAGAAGCCAAATCTCAAATGGCAGTTTCAGAGATAAGAAACAGATTGAAAGAGCTGGATATGACAGTTTCCATAGCTAACCATTCTTCCTTAGTGACATTCCCAGGAATGTTACTCCCCTGGGACATATACTCTAGGTACTAGGAATGCTGGGCTCTGAATCCTCATCAAATTCTCAGAGGAAAGGATGATTCAATCCGCTGCATCTCTGAAGCAGATTTTTTCCAGGCCATAATTAAGTACTGAATTGCTATTGCTAATAGAGCAGTGGTTCATCTGAGAAAAAGCTACATTTAGTGAAGGTTGTACTCCCATCAGTTTTAGCAGTTCTCAATTGTACATCTCTTTCCACTAAGACATTATCAGAAAGACATCCTTTTCCAGTATTCAGAAGAGTGAGAAAGGACAACCATGTTTTTGCAATACTCCATTTCCTAGGAACCAAGCCTTTTAACTCCTCAAAGCAATAGAAACTTCACTGATGTTTTCTATGATAAAGGGATTGGTTCCTGCATTAATTCACAACCAAAGCACAATTCCTCCTTTCCCTCTAGTCTCCTGAGAATAACATATCAGTAAAATAATACCTTGTCACATATGTATTCAAGAACTGAATTTATGGTAGTGACTCACAGCAACACATCAAACAGAAAGGTAACAGCTTCATTGGCCTTTTAAAAGACAACCCAATTAATAACAAATCCTATTTTAACTTGTTAGCTGAGACAAGGATGTGAACACTTGAGGGAGGGCAGAGAATGGAACACCTTATTTGACCACATCAGGGTCACATGTTAAATTCCAAGTATTATGTTTCAGGGCATTTTGAAGTTCTATTTTACAGGTAAAGGAACACAGCCAATAAAAGCAGCATCTCCTGGCATAGACAGAAGTCATATACCTATAAATTAGTCCCTGTATTTTGGAAGACCATTCTTCAGTAGTTTAGTAATGGTCCTTTTAATGATCAGATGTGAACAAATAAAGAGTCACTGGAATAATCAGTTTTACGTAATTACCTCCAACTTCTCTGGGCATTTAAATTCCTCTCCTCTTCCACAAGTTCTCTAGATGTTTGAATAGCTGTGCAAGGAATCTGGAAAGCTGGAGGTCCTATTCAAGCTTTGCTGGGAACCAGTCCCGAGTATCCATCAGTGGAGCCATTCCCAGACTGGCCACAGCAATTCCATGTATAGTAATTACTAATCTGACTTTTGGCAATTCTTTTGAGCTTATTTACAGCGCTGCTCTGAGATGTCAGTTTGAAAAATACAAGCCAGAATAATTGCATAGCCAGGATCACACATTAGGCCATTTTTTAAGTTAATTGCCCGTTACCTCAGATAAACAAGAAGGATTTGGGCTTCTTTTCCAGCAAAGCTCTCTTACTGCCAATTACATGCGAGGTTCCTGGCTTTTGGCAGCCATTAGCATACTGTCTCAGCTAAATGGCTCCAGAAAACAAGTAACCATGAACAAATTGCATGATATGCTTAGGACAGTTATTTAAATAGTGTGTACCTATCTAAGAGATAGGGTAGTGAGAAGTGCAGTACTGAACACTGACTGCTCATTACTTGAGCAATGCATACTTGAAGAACTGGAATAATGTTGTATTAGGAGGACTTTGCCAGTTAATTAAACTGACCTATCAACATATCTTTACAGCTGTGGGGGTACTAGTCTAATTTTCATCACTGTAGCAAATCAAAGACATTATCCTGATATGGAAATATACACATAGAATTGCGTTCATGACTGCTTCCCCTAAATCAGTGCAGGGAATCCTATATGCAGGGAGCAGCAAATGAAATACAGGAATTAATAACCAAAACAAGACATAATTCCTTTCAGTTTATTGGAGGGGTTATTTTGTAACAGACTGTTCTTTAACAAAATAATAGTTTCCAACAATAATTCAGATATTTATTCTGAAAAAGGAGATCATTATGTGGTTTTCTTGGACATAAGCAGGTGGTGAATAGATTAACTGCTCTGTCTCAGGACTATATGACTTGATGAGAAGTTACTGATGCTAACTGAAATACTGTTCCTGCTCTGCTCTAGAATGCATGTATGTATAGGTAATACATATAAATAAAATTTATTTTATAGAACTCCTCGGGAGGTATTTTGGCCGTTTTGTACTAACAAATAAGGGGTTTCTGTTGTTTGTTTTTGCTTTGTTTGGTTTTGTTTTGTTTGTTTTCCAATTTAGTCAGTGAAAACAGTGATTCAGATTACACCTTAGAAACATATCAATTCACCAACTGTTATTTTTAGTCATCTCTCCAAATCTGGTTAAATATTTAGTCTCACAACATAGCAGACAAAAGCTGCAAGTAGCACTAAACCCCAACCTAATGATTTGAACTAAAATAATATAGAGTCAGGAACCAATCTTCCCATAACTTCTAAATAAAAAATGCATGCTCCTGCAATAATTAAAAAATACTATTGTTTGGAGTAGCCCTTGGACCCCAAGGAAGGGATTCCTTTCCAAGCTATACATATTTTTACTTTTTTGAATCTCTGCCAGGCAGGGAAAACAAACACATGTCTTCCCCACTTGGTTTCCTCCTCTTCCCATGAGCTCTTTCACTATCTGTGCATCATCATGGCCTAGTCTGCCTTTCTGTTCTTCAGAAAAGAATACAAGGATTCCTTCCAAATACATCTCATTATAGGAACCTGTGGCTGCTGGGGGTGGCACTGATGAAATTGGGATTGGATTAATACCAGTACTCAGTGCAAACCGTAACCGAAATGCATCTGAAGACACCAATAGAGACGTTTTTCAAGTCTGAACAAATGGATATTGTTAACAGAATAAACACATAAGAAGACAGAAAAAGGAGCAGCATGTTCTATTCTTCCTTCCATCATTCTTGATCAAAACCAGTCTTTAGTTTGTGCACATACTTGCACTTCTCTCACTCTCCCTTCAACTGTGCTGAAATCATCTATGTAGACATTAGTTCTTAGGGCAATGTCATCTACAAAGAAAAAGCCCTTTAAGACTGCAGATGTATTTATAGCTTGTTAACAAAATCTTGGTCCTCCAGCTTTGCAATAAATGGTCAATAATGCAGCAATACTAATGGAAGCATTTGGTCTGGGATTTTTTGATTTTCACCATACAAACTATCCTCTAGAATAGATCTCCAAAGGATTAGTGAACTACAGAGAGAGCTGAATAAAAGTGGAATATACTCCCTCTGTTTCGAAGTGCTATCAGCTAGTTACACTTCTGCAAGTGACTGTGAGGAATAAGCTGCAGAAACAGCAGTATGGGTGGTCACATTCTCAAAGTTATCAAAAACTAAACAGTTTAGCTTAAGTCCTAAGAAGAAGAACTAACACAAAGGAGTTGTGCAAGGGGAAGCAAATATATCACTGTGCCATGCTTCTGGAACACTCTGTTGCATTCAGATCTTTTCAGAAGTTAAAAATACCCCATGAAATATGTGGTTTCGATACCAAAACCCCCAACCATTTATAACAGATCCATTTTACTTAGCTGTAGAAAAACAACTGAACACACCCAGTCAGTTTGCCCATACAAATTTTTAGGCTTGCAGTAAAGTCTCAATTGTTAAAGGTTCTTACAGAAGTGTCTATTGCGCTCAGCAATTCTGGCATCACTACAGGTTCCAAAACCAGCAAGTACATCCTTGAGGCAGCAGTAGCTCATATTTGAGTATGACTGTCATATTGCAGGATGTTAACAAAACACACTAGACTTCTTAAAAAATCAGTAATGAGAAAGCACATTAATTTCTTACCTGATAGAGTTGATGCAACTCCTCTAGATGTACTGCCTGAATTGGATATAGGAAAGCCAACCTGCTTTCACACCATAAGACCGCTTCTTGCTGCAAGATTTCTAGTTCCGTTAATCCACTACAGAAACTGTTAGACAGGGAAACTTCTTAACATCCCTGAGCAAGATCCATGCTGAGATTTTGTCCTCAACCAAACACTGGCAGGAATCAATCAAGAAGTTCAAAAGGAAATACAAAGGTTGATCACCTTCCATACAGACACCAATTTACTCAATTATATACTAACTCCATGTTATGGGGGCCTAGGAGCATTTTGAGAGCATGGAAGCTACAGAAAAGATATAATTTGTAACCGCTAGTGTTATTTTGCAAAATTCAGGAATATTTTTGTGAAAGTTTGTATCATTTTCACAAAGTCACAGCAGAAGTAATTTCTACTATCAGTAACTACGGATCCCAGTGTGTGAAAAGGGAAAATGCTGGACAGATGTTTCTAAGTTAAAGATCCAACGATACTATTCCTCCTGAATGAGGAGTACAGAACAGCAGGTAGATAATTGAAATGTTGAATTCACTCTGCTCCTCATATTTGAATCTTTCCCAGGATAAACTGAAATGGAGATAGGGCAGCCCAAAAGAACATTCCAAATAGTCTGCTTCCACATCATCCTGCCAAGGCCTTCCAAACACACTTGACAAAAATCAATCCCAGCTATCTGTGATCCCAGATTTCATACTGCCTTTGCTGGAAGACACCTCGTCTCTGCTTCCCCCAGCTGGGCAGATAAAAAGCAGGGCAGCCCTCTCATAGCCAGGCAAGGCAGTAGGCAGCTTGGGTGGCCAGGCTGATGGGCAGGATGGCTGGGGCAGCAAGCTGGCACCTGCCAGGCTGCTGCATGTTCCACTAGCACATCTGGCTTGCTGTAAGTGCCCATCACACACATCCCGCTAAATATATGTAAATATATGTAAGTGTTTTATTCTTACTTCTATTTTTTCAAATGAGAATGTAGAGAGAAGGTCCTGAGGGAAGAGAGTGATCCATTGCAGAAATTGGATATCTGAGACACTTCCCATCCCAGTTCTCTCTTTCCTTTACTCTTTCTTTTCTTTATGCACTGTGCTGTAGGAGGGCAAAGAAATAAAACTGACAATGTTAACAGTCACTTTAATGTAGGCTGTGACTAAAACCCTGTAATCAAGATTTCCTTCCACCTTTGGGATTTAAGCTAACATTTTTGTGCTGGAAAAATGCTTTCCCTCAAATTCTGGGACACTGTTTTCCCTCAAATACTGAAAAGAAATGCAAGGAAAGCTGAAAGATTTACTAGCCTCTTCAGCAGCCCTTGCCTAGGTTACCAAATGGGGGTTGGTATGAATAAATTGTCTCAAGTCTCTGAATCTGCAAACTCACAAGCCTCTTGAAAACCATCTCTCATCCATCAGGCTATCAGAACTCACAAATAGGCTGTGCCCTTTAGGCTAGCCCAGCCTGGGACAAGGGTCTTGTTATGATTAATATCTCTATTTCAATTTCAGGAAATCACAAAGGAGCAGAGAAGCCTGAAGAGCCTGCCTTACATACATCGAAGAAAATGGCACCAGCCCTAAACAGAAGTGAGCCAGGAATGATGACAGTGGGATGCAGGGGAGAAACAAGTCATGTGCCTAGGACAGGGTTTCAACAGGGAGTGAGATGCCTATTCCTTGGGACAATCCCTTCCCTAAAATCTCTGCCATTTCATGGGCACATCAAATGAAAAAGCTGAGCTCTTCCATTATATCACCCTCTACACAAACAGCCTCTGTGTACCCTAAGAGGAGCCTCTGCCTGGGAGAAGCTGAAATAGCTCACAGCAGTTGTTGAAATCATTCCCTCTGCTGAGAACCATGGCAAACACATGCAGGACCTCATTTGATGTTGCAAACAGGTCTGAGAAATTTGAAGTTGAGGAAGCCACACAAGTACACTGTATTTCACACTGCAGAAGAAAGATGCCTTGAGGACAGCATGCATGGTAATCACCTAGACATATGAAAGAAATTTTCCATTATGTTGGATTGTTGAAAAGCAAGTGTTAAATAACCAAAATAGTGTCTGATAGCTTTTTATAATACCTTTGCATCACAATATTTAAATATATCATTATGCTCTTTAAAAGTCTGATTGGAAAAATTACTTCTTTTTGGATCTTCTCAACATTTGGTGTGTCAGCTCTCAGTGTCTAAGAGACCTATAAAAAGAAGTTTGGACAGCCTCAATACAGTTCATGTATGCAGTTTTTCCATAATCCACTTAGCTCTATTATTCAAATAAAGTGCAAGAGGATCTCTTCTTGGAAACAGGGATTATGCAATGTTCAGTAGAGGAGGTTCAAGAAAAACAGCATAAAGCCAAACATGAGCTGCAAACACTTGCAGAGCAGCAGCCTGTTTATATTTATTTCTATGCTGTGTTTCCATTTCTTTCTCATCTAACAGCCACCAGGCTCCTTTTGCCTCTTTTGATCTACCAAACTCTTGCTCCCTCATGTCATCATACACCACAACTGTGGCCAAGCCCTTAAATATCAATTGCCAGTCAATTAATAATGAAATACAATTGCATGATGATCAAAACTTTGATATAACTAGATCACTATGCTCCTAGGAACCACTGTTTCAAATTAAAATTACAAAAGCCTATTGTACTGATGAGACTTTGCCAAAATTCACTGAATTCTGAAGTTTGTTAGAAAACCAAAATATTTAGTTTCAGGTCAGAGATGACTAAATACTATGTGCATGGTTTTCTGCAAACAAAAAAGTTTTCCTTTCATATTTCTAAAAGGCAACTGCTATTCATATGCTCCCTTAGCCTCCTTAAAAGGCTTCCAGTTACACACACACATACCTGTATGTATCTAAATTGTATTTAAGGATAATTCTACTATCTGTGTCTTCTTTATATACTGAATATATCAAATACTCACCACTGTGAATCACCTGGGTAAGCAGCTCCATGAAAGATCCAAGATTCACATATACATTCATGTAGTGTATTTGCATAGAAGAAAGATCCAGAATAACAAGCATTTAGATGGATTCTTTCCTTCATACAACTGAAGCTATGGTTTCTAGTTAATTTAACGATCAGAAGCTGTTCTTAAGGATCTCATTTTAATCTCATGCTTAAGGTTGATGTAGAACTTCAGTAGCCTACTCCACCTCTCCAGGAAACTCCCAGCTATGGAGATCCACAAGCTGTAATTAAGTCTCAAAAAGGGCTGTTTTTAGCAGAATGAGGTGTACATTATGGAATTATGTGTTAAGGGGATGAAGATGTCAAAGGAAGAAAAAAAATAATCCTGGAAAACATAAGGGAGAGTAGAAAATGTCAGATGCAGTCCAACATTTATAGACAATTATAATGAGATACAATGCTTAAATGTTGGCATCACCAACATATTTTAGAAACATATTTTATTGCAAGGAAAATTCCAGAAGAAAAACCACCCACTTAAAATAGTAAACAGGTAGCAGTGAAGGCTCCAACAGTAAAAACATCACTCACTTTCCACTGAATCACAACTGAGAAAATAGTCCTTAGCCCACTCCAATTGTGAGCTTTCATC
This sequence comes from Turnix velox, assembly GCA_013400935.1. NCBI lineage: Eukaryota > Metazoa > Chordata > Aves > Charadriiformes > Turnicidae > Turnix > Turnix velox. The sequence continues at coordinate 67,311 of VZTY01027238.1, read as the reverse complement.
ACAGAAGGACTATCTACCACCAGCACCAGCAATCATAAGGAATTAGTGCATAAAGCAAGTACTAACAGCCATTAGTATTTTAATGGAAAAGTTCTGAACAGCAAGAATCTGGTTTATATCACCATTTCCATTCTTTTTCCATTCTGTTTTCACCAGACCTGTAAGACTTTTCACTTTCAGTGTGATTAAAAATGCCAAATGCAGAAAGAATACCTCCACAGTTACCCACCTCTTACAACAAGTGCCAGTTATCTATGACTCTGCTTTTAAATTTTAAGTGCTGAAACACAACAGAAGTGTCTTGCTTCGATCATCATGACAGATTAATTTTCAGGTTTTAGTCAAGAGCTGAAACATAAAATTTTCTTCTCTGTGAGAATAACTGAAAGAGCCAAAAGGAAATAATCTAAAAATCCAACATGTTGTGTAAAAAACCCCTTTGTGCAGAAATATATCCATTTTATAATACTAAAAGGAAAGATTCAGCTTGAATTTATGTCACGAGACACATTCCAAAGGGTATATATTTGAAAATAGGAGATATATGGTCCATATAAATACGTAAAAGTAAGAATGTACCAATACAATCTCTTAAGTGTAAAATGTAACTCAAATTACTGCAAGTTTAACTTTCATATTTGGAACACAGATTGAGAATGTATTAATTAAAAGACTATATTCTTTCATTTAATACAGTTATGCCAATATTATGTAAGAAATCCTTATCCTTCTTTAGAAGGCATTAAAAGACAAGAATAATTTATAGAATACAAGTCCAAATATCTTATCCAGACAGCACACACATTCAGAACGTAAGCATATCCAAGGTATCAAACTTTTCTCCAGCTAGACTTGACACGTACATATGCACCTGCCCAGTGCTCATTACAATGAAAAAAAGAACTGCACATCTGCTCTGCTAAATAAGGATAAAAATGTTAGTTTGACTGGATTACTCTATCCATACAGATGATATCATTAGTTAGAAATGCTTGGCTAGGCTTGCAGGTATGTCCACAAATGATTTTTGTTTGTAACATAACTCCCATTTTTATAAATGGAAAATTATAACTACCTTGTGACTGTCTCATTCTCATTTCCGCTGTTATCCTCTAAAAGCATAATCACATTTAAATGCTTGCTGTATAAACCATGAAATGTAGATTGCACCTGGGCTTCTTCCACTCACTCACTCTTGGACTCCTAGTCCTATAAAAACATAAATTCATCCGACACATGTGAGTTCAATAGCTGATTCCTTTTGGGACCCACGATAATTTCAGCATCTGTTTGAAGCACTAGCAGCACTAAGTCTAGAGCTCTCCGCCATGCCTCTGTCTTGGCTGTGACATTATCATATATCTTTAAATAATTTCTGTGGTCAGTGAAGGGACCAGAGCCTCCCCCAAACAGGTCACCTCTTTGAAACTCTTTCAGTATATAAGCTGAGGGAGAGCCACACTCAGCTGCATTTTTGAGGTGATGATCAAGTGAGGTACACGCTTCCAACTGTGATGCAGCTTTTGCAGTGTTACACATAACCAGTGAAAGATACTGCTTCCAACCAATTGCTAATGCTTGCAGTACAACTGATGTATACTCTGTCACAGATACTGACTGCCAAGGACTGTGAAACTTTCTCACAACATTTTTATTTGCTGGCTGTAAATGCTGTTCTGCAAGCATCTGAAGGTGACTAAGGCACAAGAGCTCCACTGCACCACCACCAAGAAAAACCTTCTCATCATGTAAAGCGTGATGGAGGCGATAGGCTAAAGTCCAGAACTGGTCTTCAATGAGCTGCATCTTGGAAGCTACAGTAGTGGTAAGAACAACAGTGAGCAGAGGAATTCCTTGCACTTCTATCCTGATGGGCACAAGCTCACCCAGATCCATTGCACGCCCATCACATGCCTTCCAACGCCTCACTTGGGCCCCACTCCCCACACAAGAAGCATTCAGCTGGGTGAGGTATGTCACCAGCTGGGCACTGGTGGCCTCCCCAAAGGCGTACAGGACATCCCAAGTCACAGAACCAATGACCAATATACTATTTGCTATGCATCTTTCCATTAAGTTTTCACACACATTTCCTTTAACTAAAACCAAGTTTACTTCAAAGCTTATCAGAATATCTAACATACTGCTTAGCCACAAGCCTGCTGTGCCTTTTGGTAGGCTAGGATGCTCCAATATGGTCCTCACATTATATGCTCTATTAAAACCTAAGTGACGATACTGTTCGGTTAGGTCACCATCCATTAGCAGAATCCGAAGGGGTTTGTCTTCAAGGCGGTGTATAACTGTGGCTTGTTCTGGTGTCACTAGTGTGACAAAGCCAGGGGAGACAGAAGAATAGCTTTCAGGCAGGCCCAGTAAACAGCATGTTACAATTTTTGCAATGTTAAACTTGCATGAATGACCATGTTCTGTTTTTTCCTGTTGATATGTAACAACACTTTGCAGCAGTTTCATGCTGGTCTGATTTCCGTGGCTCAGAGCCATTATCAGGTGTGCTAAGCCATAACATTCACACGGATCTGCTGATGGTCCTGAAAGGCATCCCTGAAAATTATCTTGCTGACTTGAAGAATGGCTTTTTCCTAGATTGCTGAAGTACCTGCTGTGGGTTAATTTTTGTTTGTTACATCTGGCAGTATCACCACTTTCAGAAATCATAGATTTACTTTTGTCACCTGCTGGTTTGACATGAGAAGCAAATAAACCAAAGCTGCCCAAAGGTGAAAGCAAGCACCTGTTAAAATCAGAACAATCCTCTCGATGGGAACGAGAATTTATTGGAATTACTTCTTCCACTGCCAAATAATCTTTCTGGGTATTTAGAAGACTGTCACATCCAGTTTGGCAAGTTTCACTTTTAAAAGCATTTGCACTAACACTGCCAGAACACAGCTCTTTCTTTATGTCACGAACCAATACCTGAAGACACTGTACCCTCTCACAGCAAGAGTCCAACCCCTCAGACATCACAGATACTATTGCTGAAATGGGAATATTCTGCTGGAGGCACTCCAGCACAGCATTGCTCCAAGCACCAACAAGAAACAACAGGGTACTCGTCCCGGTCCTAAACTCCTTGTTTTGTGCTTGAATGGTTTCATTAAGAAGCTGTTTGGAAGCACTAGTTAAATCCAAATTTTCAATCAGTCTAACAGCAGAACAAATCAATGTGCTTTGGTTAGTGCTTTCATCCACGATGAATTTACATGATTTCATTGGCCCCAATAATGTTCTTCCAGCTAACGCCAAGGATGAGAGCTGCTGAAGTCCAATATGTCTTCTGGCATTGACATCCCTGAAGGCCATGGGCAGCAGGCAGCATCTGCGAACAGAACACAAACTTATTGCCTCATCCTCACAGCAATCCTGAGCATACAACTCCAAAACCAAAATGAACGGTTTAACACTGAACACAGCTTTCTCATGTGGTTCTGTATAAACTGTTCTTCAGTCAGTGCACTTACTATGAGACATCGATGCATTCAGTTGCTGAAATAGTGCATTGCTAAAATACCATGGAATTTTTTCTTGCTGGCAGATAGTACGGTGCTGTTAATGCCAGCAGTTTCTTAAACAAGAGGCAATACAGATTCTCTAAAACTGCCATCCTGATCTGCTATCTGGAATTTCAGTTATTTGCCTTACTTTGGGCAAAAGTTCATTACAGCAAAATAGACAAATTTGTGCAAAATTGAAGTGCTTTTTTCAGATCCATCTCAGTTACAATGGCTATGCCACTGACTTTAACCTACAAATCCGGGAAACATAAATTTATTTTATGCAAGTGTTATCTTTTCTATTTGCTAACTCACCAAATGCCCAAGAAACAGAACACAATTTTTTCATACCTCTCCGAGCAAACTGCCAAGACTCCAAAGTTTTGATCTACTAGTTAGTTTTAACATGCAAAAAATAAATCATCTTCTTCCCCTTAAAATCCTTTCCACACCACACTCCTGTGGCAAACCACATGGATTGAATTAAAGCTACCTTTTTTTAAAAAGTATACATATTAAAAATTATGAAGTCTTAACTCACATATTTTTTACACTCAAATTCAAATAATTTATGTAATCTTCCTAAAGGTCCCTTTGCATTGTTACTCCAAATTAAAACCCCTAATTTTTACAAATCCAAAAAACCCCATTATTCACTTGGTTAAAGTCCATCTAAATATTAACTTGTCCATCTAAAATATTAACTCAATCAAGGCAAAGCATGAATTTAAAAAGCAGAGCTGGGAATCAGAAAAAATCTTTATATGCTGACAGACTAGCTCTAAGTGACAACAGATTTCCCCTTCAATTACTAGTTGTGTAGTGAAATATCAAAGGAGCAATTAACCAAGAAATTATTTTAGTCTGTAGTTATCTCTAATCAACTTCATATTTTTAAAAAAAGGACTATTAGGTAAGTGCTTCTAACACTGCACTAGGAAAGAGCATCTGAAAAATCTCCATCCAACCTCATTAAGGGTTTTTTCCAGAAATTTTTCTTGTCAGTCTTACATAATAATGGTCTAGCCATGCTGAAGTATCCATTTCAGCAGTGATAATAANTATTAGGTAAGTGCTTCTAACACTGCACTAGGAAAGAGCATCTGAAAAATCTCCATCCAACCTCATTAAGGGTTTTTTCCAGAAATTTTTCTTGTCAGTCTTACATAATAATAGTCTAGCCATGCTGAAGTATCCATTTCAGCAGTGATAATAAAAAAAACCCTTTTTTTTTTTTTACCTGAACTGGAATCCTTACCTTAATCTAACAGGTAGTTCATTTTGTACCAAAAAACAAAATGGAAGTGATTAAGCAATCAGAGAATCAGAGATCAGAGAATTCAATTCATGTTTCCCTCACTCCCTGGAAAACTCATTCCATCTGATTTCACTTGAGGACTTATTAGGAGTCACTTTGGTCTGAGGTCTCTTTTGTTCTTGTTTGGTTGGGGTTTTTGGGTTCATTTGGGGGTTTTTTGTTTGTGGAGAGGGTGAGTGAGTAGTATTTTTTTGGGTTGGTCGGTTTGTTTGCTATTTCAGCTTTTTTTAAGATCACTCTTAGCGTATTCAAGCTGCTCTTGACTTGCAATGGTCAATTCTCAACCTGCTCTTGTTTTGACAGAAGGAATAAATGATTAATTTGTGATTCTATTAACTTTAGGACAGAGATAAATTAGCTAGGCCTAATGCAATGCTCCCTCACTGCCTGGGTTCTTGGCACATGATACTACTGTTTGAATGGGAGACAACTATGAAAGGACAGGTACGAAATGTGGTTTTATTTTCCAGTACAGCAAACTTTCTACACCAAGTCACTCCCAAACAGAGATTCAGCTCATCAATACAAGCACTGTCTTAACAGAATAATATTTTTATTTCAACAAACAAGAAACCAAGACTGGTTATGAGACAGATTAAGAGTCAGTGCAGCACCTTATATTCAGGCAACACACTTCTACCAAACTGCAACACATCCAACTATAAATAGCTTAAGTAACATTTTATCTGAAATTAATCTTGGAAATTTGACTCATTAGTTTCAGCTTATTCTGTAGCTTCATTTCGGATACCAGCCTGTATTCCTGCAAATCCATGAACCTGAAACGGACCCAGGGCTTGGCAACAAAACCAGATGAAGGCAGGGCATGCACTTAGAGGAAATAAAGTTTGGTTTTCATTACTTGCACAGTCTCTATCACGTCTGAATGTGCGATTTATAACTCTGTGGTATTTCCCCATTTTTTCCTTTTTTATTTGGGCAAGAACAGCACACTATCTTATGCTGCAGAAAACAGCATAGACACAAACCTCAACATCCTTGCAATTCCCTGATTTATTACCTCTTTTTCCATCCAGTCTGGGGTGGACAAAGTAAAGAGTGAAGTGGAATTACATTTCAAACACAAGTGAGGTCAGCAAAGAGAAGGCAACCTACAGAATGAACGAACAAACTGGGAGTGAATGATAGCCACGTGTGAGACACTGACTGCTTCTGACCTAATCTGCATGCTGACTTATTGCTGCCTGCCTCATCACCCACTTCTGCAAGCAAAATAAAAATCGACCTTATGCTCAGCTTACATTTACATACACAGGCTTTAAGTAACTCAAGCAAAGAACTCTGGGTACAGGACATAACGTCAAATGCTAATAACAGTACTTCAACCATGAATGCTAAACTAATAAATTTGAGGTCAGTTTTCCAAATTAAAATACTTCTGTAAATTGCTGGCAAAAAATAATCTTGCATGCATGCATTTGCACACACTGTCTTACACCAGAAGGAATGCACAACAAATGAAAAACAAGTAGAGAATGTTCTGTCTGCAACTAAACCACGAAGAGTTCATTTAACCATCATGACTTACCTGCTCTACCTAAAAGCTATCACTATCACTACTAACGTAGGAAAAGAAAAAGCTTCCTACATCGGTGCTGAGCAACTCAAACATTTTTGGCGAACCAGCCGGGCACCAGCACGTCAACGGGGACGAGGAAGGCGTCTCTCTACAACGCAGAGGCCCACCTTGCTCAGACCTCAGCCCCTGATTATTTCCTCCTGGCCGGCGGGCGAGGCCCAGGCCTTGGCCAGCCCCAAGACAGGCGGGCGGGTGCAGGTTTCTCACCGATCCGGCGGAGTTTCCCACCGCTCCTCAAGGCGGAGCTGAAGCAAGTTGGGCTGAGGTGAGACGGGCCGGTAACAGGCAGCCCAACCACGCGCCACCAACCGCCACTACGCGCGCCGCACCTCGTTGCCAGGAAACCGGCGCTTGTTAGCGGAACCGGCGGCGGAGCGGCCCACCTTCCCCTCCCGCTGACATCGCTAGCCCGCCGGCTGCCATTGGTCCGTGCTAAGGGAAGAGGGCGGGCTTCGTGCTACACGAGGCTCGCTCATTGGGCGGCTCCGGGGCCGTTGCGTGCGGCGGTGAGCGTAGTCGCCTCCCTGAGGCGGGCTGGGGCGTGAGGTGCGGCGGGGCTGATTCGGGCCGTCCCGTCCTGGAGCGGTATCAGCCAGATGGTGAGCGTCCTTTCCCCCGCCGCGGGCTCCCCTTCCCCACGCCGCCTCTCGCTAGCTGCTAGCTGAGCCCTTCTGCGCCTTCCAGCAGGCCCTGAGCTCTCTGGCGATCCCCGGGCTCGGGAGGGCGGGAGGGCTGCAGGGAGGTGGCGTAGGGACCGCGCTGCTGCCGAGGCCGGCTGTGGTGCTCAGTTTCCTCGCACAACGCGGAAGTTTACACCCTGGTCCTTGCTCCCCCCATCCTCTCCCCCCCAAACCCACAAACACTGGGAAAAACATCAAGAACCGCAAAATACGTTATCTGCTTTGATGACGTGGGGCATGCCAGAGGAAATCTGCTTACTGAGCTCTTCCACTCCATTCAGTTCTCGGTGACACCTGTAAAATAGTATCAGGCAAGCAGGAATCACAGAATAATAGTTATTGGAAGGGACCTCTGGAGATCATCTAGCCCCCTCCTTCAGGAAATGATCACTAACAACTGGAAAATAACAAGAAAATAAGTAAGAAGATGGGACGCATTTGATATCTTTTTTCACTGGGCAATTCTGACAGCAACAGAATTTGCAAAGTATTTCTAAGATACAAATATATACGTCTGTATGTGTGTGTACACATATATATAGGTGTATTCTCAGGCTGCAGAATAAAAGGTTCGTTATCCTTTTCTTTATAGCCAGAAAAAAGTGTCATCTGGGTTTTCCTTGGAGCAGAACAGTAATGATAAAAATCTCATGCCCATGTTAATAGCAGGGAAATGGGAGAGGTATGCTAGATGAATTGGTTTGTAGTCCAATCTGTTAAAAAATGAAATTTCATACAACTAAGTGTAATATTCTGTGTTACACACTTAGCATTTAGAAGAGAAATTCCAGCCAAAAATGGTAACAATTCAGCAGAGGCAAAGAAATTGCTCAGCATCCGCTAGAAAACAAATTCCTTTTAATGGCATTTGGTTTATTTACTTATATAAAGCCCAAGAAGTTAAGTTTGGAGTGAGAAGGACTGCCCTTCTTTCCATGAATCCGTGCAGATTCAAGATTAAGAGACTAAAATCTGACTGCTGCTGGTTTAAAAGAAAATCCTCAAGACAAACATCTTCCCTGCTCAGTAGGTGGGCGGTGGTGAAACCCTCTGTTCTGCATCAGCTTACACCAGGAGGAAAGATCTCAGAAGTGACCTGGATAATATGTTCAGCACAGGATTATTTGTGCTTATGGACAGATTTTGTATTGACCTCACTGCCACCCACAGCCTGTTGTTACCTAGCACCACAACAAGCTGGTGACAGGCTAGAGCAACACAGCTGCCTTTAAACTACACAAACAGAGCAGGTGCTTCCAGACATCTTGTTTCAGCTCTGACTTTGAGGAGGGGCTGAATATGAGACCCACTTACAGTCAAGGCTCTGTAAAACTAGCCTTTTTAGATTTGAGGATGATTTATTCATGTTTTCCATGTGAAATCTTGATACATCAAAGCAACCAGCAGAAGGTGCAGAGGGTCTTGGTCACCTCAGTGGAGTGTTCAATTTTGGACTGCTCACCCATTTTACTAGCATTACTCCTTTAATTGACAATCCTTCTGTTTAAAACAGAAAATATAAGGCCCGAGTAGTTATTCTACACAATAACATACTCTTCAGCTTTCCTTTCTAGAATAACCCAAGAAAACAAGCATTGCAACACATGGACTTGCAGCAAAGAACATCTTGCTTTTCTAGAGTTTTACTGTTGTAATTTATTATTTAGTTATGTTTTGAACTTTCCCCAGAATGGACTATTTTTCTTTTCTCTCCACTTTTTGAAGGCATCCAACTATAGAAAACCTGGCATAAGTACAGCCCAGCGGAAGAAAAGTGGCTTGAAACCTGAACTTACAGAAGAGCAAAAGCAGGAGATCAGAGAAGCTTTTGATTTGTTTGATACCGATGGATCTGGAAGCATTGACATAAAAGAATTAAAGGTTTTCAAACTTTTTTTTTTTTTAGATGGAAATATCTTGTATCCTAAAACTGTAGCTGCTTTTTTTCTATTTGCCCAGCCCTATTTTAAAATGGTTTTGGAGTATGAACAATAGTAACAGCAGGCTGTCATATCTGAGTTTAGGGTTCACTATATGGTTAACCTGAGAAAGCTTGGTGTGTAATACATAAAGCAGACAGGCTTCTTGAGTACATGGATAAAGGTCAGACAGCTTTGAATGTGAGCACTAGAGGAAATGAACAGTTCCTGTGTTTAGGTGTATAGAATACACATTTCAGTTCTCATGGTTGACTGAGATCATTAGTTCTCAAGAGTGGATTTGTCTGTTTCTGAGACAAAAGTCAGAATACCAAGTTTTTTCTTCATTTCAGAACACAGATTTTTGCATACATTCAGAAGAGATACAATCATATTGTCACATGTATAAAGCAAAATTTATCTGCTTTTTAATTTAAAAAACAAAACAGATCTCAGTTGCATTTCAGTAGCAATTCAGATGGTGCATGCAGTAGTACAAGGACGAAGACTATTCTCAGTTCTTTCCCTGTATTTTTGTGTCAGATTTTTTTAAAAACATGATGATCTTACCTTAATTATCTCCTTGACCTTGATTTCTCACATATACACAGGGCCTCAGTTACTGTATATGTAACTTTAGATGCATGACTTAATTAAGCCTGTGGCTTATCTCAGGATTTTTTGGGGAGTACTTACGCTTGGTTAAGGAGAGTGTGTTCTCTGAACATGGGTGATTCATGTTGAAATATGGTTCTCAAAATGGACTGAAATGCTTTAGGATCAACAATTTAATCCATTGCTTTGAATTAATTCTGAAAAAGAAAAATATGGGATATTTTACAATAGAAAGTGTTCCCCTCTGAAAGACAAAATGGAACATTTTCAGTTGCCTCATTGCAAGAAACTGGTCAGAACACACACTCCAGTTAGATGTTAAGTTTCTGGTGAGTTGGTACTTTCCAGTAGAAAAGTATTTGGTGAGAAATTTTCTGCCTAATATTAACTGTTAATTTCCACTACAGTACGTAGGAAGAACCAATGTTCACAGTTCAGATGCTCCTCTAGTTAAAATGTTCTTGAAACATCAGTCCCTGAATTAAATAAAATGCAACTGCCTGCCGCACTAGGATTGTGAAATTACTAATAAACACCTAAGTAGCAAAATCATTGTTCAAGACCAGTGAAATGCCAGAACCTGGTTTTAAACAATGTTAATGTTGAACATTTGTACAACTGCCACAACTGTTATCGCAGTAATACTTGGCTTATGCTCTGTGAGGCACAGAAGGTTTGCTTTGCTTTTTCTCAACTAATATATCTGTCTTTGATTTGCTGAGGCTGAGACACTTAGAGAGCATTGTTAAGTTCCTGGCCATTCACCAGAAGTGCCAAGAGCTCTGCATGTGGATTTCTTCTGTCTCTGTGTACCAGATTGTGTAAACTACCTGCATATAATTCTCTGCCCATCAAAATTGATGGGCATTGTGTCATTACACTTCACATCCCCAGTTTCCATACCTCACTTGAAGTCCCATTTTGATAATCCACTCGCTTTAGGAACTATGTAGATTAGCACCTTTACTTAATTCAAACACAGGAAGTTTCTCTTAGTTTCTGAAATAAATCCATGTTTCACATTGATCTAAAGAGAAAATATGCCTGAGTTACAAGAGTATCAAAGGTAGATTATTACTACAAAAGATAAATCAAGCAGGTAAGAGATATCAAGATGTTTAGATGGAGTGAATTCTTATTACCTTCTGGACAAGGAAATTAAACTTTAGTGCAACTCCTGTCATTGTAGTTCTGGTGGCCTTAAAACAACTGCTTTTTGGCACAGGTTGCAATGCGTGCTTTAGGCTTTGAGCCAAAGAAGGAAGAAATTAAGAAAATGATAGCAGATATCGACAAAGAAGGAAGTGGCACCATTGACTTTGAAGACTTCTTGGCTATGATGACACAAAAAATGGTAGGAATTTTTAATGGAAATTGTGACAGCATTAAATACTGCAAAGTAGTATTTTTGTGGCAGGCTTTTTATTAATGTAGGCTTTACTTATGTTTTAGAGTGAAAAGGATTCAAAAGAAGAAATCTTGAAAGCCTTCAGATTATTTGATGATGATGGGACTGGAAAAATTTCATTCAAAAACTTGAAAAGGGTTGCTAAGGAACTGGGAGAAAATTTAACAGATGAAGAACTTCAGGTAAAATCAGATTTGCCAGAGCTTTTCTAACAGCCACATACCAACCCTGTAGCTCCAAAAATCTGTGTGAAAATTTACACCTGTACAAAAGGTGCTGAGAAGTCAAAAATACAAGCAGCAATCAAATCCATTTGTTTTCACCTGAAATGGTTCTGTTTTGCTGCTGCTTTAGTGTATGGAAGATCTTGTATTTATAGTCCAGTGCCTGATCAAATGTACAATATGTTTTGCAGGAAATGATTGATGAAGCTGACCGAGATGGAGATGGAGAAGTGAGCGAGCAAGAGTTCTTGAGAATCATGAAGAAAACTAGCTTATATTAATATTTGTTGCCTTGCTCTACGCCTGTTCCAAAAGATAACCTGAAAAGACTTAAACTGAGCTTGTGCCTTCTGAGTATTTTCTGCCATATAAAGGAAGGACAAATTTTTGATTCGTTATTATTTTTCAGCAAAGATAATTGGGGAAGGGAGTGGTGGGGCTTCAGAACTACTAAAATGGTATTGCAGAAGTGAAAAGGAAGGATGAACTGAACCTGCAAAGCAGGATCCCTACCCCTCACCCTCAACAATTTCACCAATTGCCATTTTGTGTGTTTAAACTATTTAACGAAAAGATACTTCACTTGAGATGTGAAGATTCGCACTGCTGCCAGGAAAGGCCACTTTTGACTTTATTGAGTTTATAGAATAAAGGTACAAGCTGATATTTTTTATTCATTTTAAGGCTTTTAGGTTATCTCTTGGTATTTGTCACCTTTTGTTTACTTCCATGAAAGATTCAAAAAACAATTGCATATCTGTCTTTATTTCTGTGTGAAACACTTTTCCCATGCCAGGTTGGTTTTTAACCTCATGGAAGGGAAATGTAGATTACCTGATTTTGTTCTTCATTTGGAGCTGGGTGCCATTAATAGATGTTCTGTTTATCTTATCAGCTGAAACCCAGTTTACTTCAATGTAATCTGCTTGGATTACCAAAATTTATGGGATAACCAGTGAACACATCATGCCATTGTCCTTACTCCCAAGACATTGCAGAGCTGCTGTTACACCAGAATTTGAGGTACCCAAAAAGTTCAGTTCTGTGATGCACTTGGGTAAATTTTGTGTTTGGCTGTTTACCATTGAGTCACGGGGATGGCTCACTTATGAAGTGAAAAAATAGCTCACTTTGGACATCTCTGGAACACTGAATACATTTCAATCTGTGCAATCTAAATTAATTTCTGACATCACAGGTCTGTCTGGAGGTTTTATTTAGGGGTACCTTCATTTTAAAGTATGTGCCAGAAATACTCATTAAGTCTAGGATTTACTGGAGAGCCACATTTCCTTCTGTATTTATGGGAACAGAATAGTGACACCCAACATGACATCTGATAATGTGGTTCTGCGGGAGGGCTAGGTCCTAATTAGACAAATCAGCTTCAAAACTACAGGGAAAGGGCATAATCCCAAATTGCATCTCTCCCGAATAAAGCACCAGAAGGAGTTTATTACAGCTCACAGGAAAATGGCAGAATGCCAGAAGGGAAGAGAAGGGAAAGAGCAACATTCCTCCCAGTATCACAGCACTATGGAGGTTTGTAGAAGAAGGGAAGAGCCAGCTCCTAGATGAGCTCCTCATTGGCAGCTTCTTCAGCTCTTGTGAGCTGTAAGGACCCAGTAGGGGGAGGACTGGATTAACTTCAGGAGTGGAAGCTTAAGTGTTCATTCGTGCATCTCCTCCGTGTGCACACATGGGTGGACTTGGCAAATTCTGCCTCAGTCCTCTCTGTTTTGGACTCTGAGCAACTCTGAACTGTCCCTCTGTAATCTGCAGGCTTAAACCTGTTAAGAGAACTCTGGAAAACTCAAGAGAGACCTGTGAAATGCCCTTTAACATTTAGTGTCAGCAGATGTTACCTATAGTACTGTAAGTGTTTGAAAATGTCTATTAACTTTGTATAAATGTGAAATAAAACTGTTTTGCAAATTACAGGAATTTGTGTGCTTTATAACTTGGCCTGCATACTTTAAATAATCAAAAATCATTTTGAAGCTTTAAATGGTTCACCAAATACATTTTCATTTATCTTTTCTCTTAGAATAGGAGAAATTCTCAGGTCCAGCAGTATATCACATAATTCCTTTGCCTCTTCCCCTGTGCTGAGTAAAAGTTTCTGGTACTAACCACTTATATTCAGAAAGGGAAATTTTAAGTTCTAGATGATCATGGGGAATCCCATAGCCCAATAAAGCAACTGTACTTTTTTAAATGCCACAGGAAAAGACTGATGAGCTGTTTACCTATGATGCATGTCACTTCTCTCTTCCTGTTCTAATCCCATTACCTGACTTCTGAATGTAGGAAAGAGACACAATCATAACTGCCGTACACACTGTAATCGTGAGGTGTTATTTCTGGCTTACTCATTAATCTCTTAAAACTGGAATGTGGAACTGCCTTGAGATAGCACAAATCTTGCAAGCATTATTGCAACAGAACAAGTGTCTTGCTACTTTATCCCGGGCTGCATCAAGAGAAGTGTGACCACCAGGTCAAAGGAGTTGATTTTACCCCTTTTCTTGGCTCTGGTGAGGTCCCACCTGGAATATTGTGTCCAGTTCAACATAGGAAGGACAATGAGCTGTTGGAGTGGGTCCAGAGGAGGACCACAAAGATGATCAGAGGGCTGGAGCACCTCCCTTATGAGGACAGGCTGAAGGAGTTGGGAGTTGTTCAGACTGAAGAAGGCAAGGCTCAGGGGAGACCTCACAGTGACTTATCAGTACCTGAAGGGGACCTACAGAAAGGCTGGGGTAGAACTTTTTAATAGGATACAGGATGGCAGGACTAAGGAGTAATGGATGCAAATGGGAAGAGGGTAGAGTTAGGCTGGGTATAAGAAAGAAGTTCTTTATTGTGAGGATGGGGAGACACATGAACAGGTTGCCCAGAGAGGCTGTGGATGACCCCTCCCTGGAAGTGTTTAAGGCCAGGCTGGATGAGGCACTGACCAACCTGGTCAAGTGGGAGGTGTCCCTGCCCATGGCAAGGGAGTTAGAACTAGATGATCTTTAAGGTCCCTTCCTATCCAAACTATTCTGAGATTCCATGATTCTATCCTCTCCCCTCTCCAGCCACAGAACACCACAGTTGATGACTAACACAGCAGGCCACAGCTGTGAACTGCTTCCATGTTAAAGATTTTCAGTGCCCTTGTGAATCCTTCCTGTCCCCGCTAGAACTTTATCATTTATATTTCTCTACTGGTAGAGGAAAAAGAGCTTATTGAAACCAAGACCAGAACCTGGGTTTAGGTTTGGGTAAGGGACAGGTGCTCAATTGCTTGTTCAGGAGTTTCATCTTTTTCCTGTGTGACTCACATGACTGAACTGGGAAGGTAACCGGCAGGCAGTTTTCTCGGGCTCTGTTCTAGTGTCTGAGTATCTTAACCTGAACACAGGAGTTGCCCTAGAGGAAACTGATCCCTTGTACCTTCTTCCTCCTCTTCCCATTCACTCTACTCTCAAAAACAAGAGCTGGGGCACTTGCAGGAGACTTGGGTCCAACTCCATTGTACCGAAGTACCAAACAGGAGGCAAAGCAGTGGGCAAGGCTGCCTCACCCAAAAGGACTTATCCTTCAAGGCACCTGCACTAAAAGATCAACAGTGTAAGTGCATACTAACTGGTACCAGAGACTGTAGTTCCAACCCTGCCTTACGTTCCCTACAGACTGACCTGGGTAGATCCAGGGCAGACAGGTATCTGTGAACCACATCCTTTGCATCCCTTTTCTCCTCTGCGTCAACAGGGAGGCTGGGTTTTTACCTGGCATTTGCGAACTCCCCTTGGATGGCTGCAAGATGTCCATCCTTGCGAGCCCCTTCCTTCTTGTGACATCAGCAAAGCCTAGTTTCCAGTCTGAGTGTTCCTGCCAGTCAGATACTGTACAAAAAGGGAAATGGAATTGCAGTTTGCACTTGAACCTAAATATCAAAGTATCAATAAAGGCAATAGTTGCTTGGGAGAAAATATTCCAAATGACTTTCAGTGAAAAATGTTTTAAAATTGAAGTGTACCAGGCTTCTAATTAAATTCAAAACAGCCCAAGAGAAAGAATTTGCTAATGAGTTACACTGCAAACTATGCCAACCAAAATTAATCTTTTGCCAGCCATTATCTCCTCAATGCAAATTTCAGTTTCTAATCCTCACAGCTCCACAGTCCTTACAGTCCCTTAGCAAGGCCATGGGCTGTTGTGCTTTCTCACCCCATCACAGCAAAGAGTGGGTAAAAGCAGCAAACTGGAAGGCCATCCAGTTCTCTGTAGTTACACCCATGCCGTGTGTGTTAAACACTAAGCTGGCCAAGCAAAAGATTAGAAGACTCTGGCACTGCTTGAGGTGCTCATGCAGTTAACTGGTAATGAGTACTATAATCTCGTTAGCCTACATGTGAGCAAGTTTTCAAAGAAGTAAGCACAGGCTCAGGTTCTAACAACACAGAAAAATAATTACTTATTTTCAGGTAAGCCTAATCTTGGTTTTTATGGAACAGGGGAAGCAACAGAGGAAACCCTTGGAGTGCTTCCTCATGCCATAGAGTCCTGATGACACAGCCCAAATATTTTAGTAAACTGATGAGGCATTAGTATTAGAATATTTAATTGGTCACTCACATCTCTGAAAAATAACTCCCATGTCCTGCAAACTGCCTGTCACACCATATTTTGGAAGTGTTAGGTATTAATTCCCTGGAAACCTCCACAAGGAGTTGGTAGAAATTAAATACTGCCACACTACATTTGTTTTTAAACATCTCTGGATAGTGTAAGCAGATTTTCAGAACAACTCTGGCAGAAGAAAGAGCTGTGATCCAGATGTTGCCATTGCCACATCTCATATATGGAAATGCTGCCAGAACACATTTTTCTGACATGGGTTAATTCTTTCTGTGACCTCAACAAAAACCCCACAGTACCACACTACTTACACCCATTCCATACACTGGCTGGTACTTTTGGCACTCTTTGCAAGCACACCAGTGTGACGTATTGCCTTTAGGTGGTGCATTTTTTGCAGACAGAAATTCTCCCAAAATCCAAATCAGGAGTATTAAGCCTGCGTTCAAGTACAGCTGTTGGTGGCTCTCCCACTTACTCAGAACTTCTCCCTGCTACAGTTTGAAAATTATTTTTCTTTCCTTAACAGATAAGGACAAACGGAGATGGGAAAAATACTGCTCTTGAGATAGAATGAATCATAGAATGGGTTGGGTTGAAAGCAACCTCAAAGATCATCTAGTTCCAATCCCCCTGCCATAGGCAGGGACACCGCCCACTAGACCAGGTTGCTCAGTGCTTTGTCTTAAACCTGGCCTTAAACACCTCCACAGAGGGGGCATCCACAACCACCCTGGGCAACCTGTTCCAGTGTCTCACCACCCTCACTGTACAGAATTTCTTTCTTACTTTCTTCCAGCTTTAAATCTACCCATTTGCATTCATTACACCTAGTCCTGCTATCCTGTACCCTATTAAAAAGTCCTACCCCAGCCTTTCTGTAGGCCCCCTTCAGGCATTGATAAATCACTGAGGTCCGCCTTGAGCCTTCTGTTCTCCAGGCTGAACAACCCCAACTCCTTCAGTCTGTCATCATAAGGGAGCTGCTCTAGCTCTCTGATCATCTTTGTGGCCCTCCTCTGCACCTGTTCCAACAGCTCTTTCTTAGGATTAAAGATCCAGAACTGGACACAATATTCCAGGTGGGGCCTCAGCAGAGCTGAGTAGAGGGGTATAATCACATCCCTTGACCTGCCAGTCACACTTCTCTTGATGCTTCAAAACACAAGCTTTACATATTTACAACAAAACACATATGCTAACAGAAACCAGCTGCAGCTGCCTGACACATTTCACAAAAATCATGCAGGGAAAGCAAACAAACAGATATTTGTTGATGTAGCAAACAGACTGCTTGGACAATAGGCTGAGACAAAACTTGACCCTTTAGGAAAGAAACCCTGTGAGGACAATTCCGCAAAGACAGCTTCCTTTTTGTCACATCAATCAACATAAACAGCCAAGTAACAACTCAGTATGCCACTGCCAGGGTGATTAGGCATAGGCCTCCAAATCACTGCAGTGAAGATGCATCCAAGACTGGATCTTGGCTACAGCCCAAAAGTTCTGCTAAGACCTCTGCTGAGTAGGCAAAAAATTCTGTTTTCAGTGGGAAGTGCATTCTCTGCTTAACTACAGGACGCGCTCCTGAAGATTTACAATAAGCAAAGGTGTAGAAGTCTTTTCTCTCTGCAAAAGAATAAAGAATTGACAGATCTGAGAGCATGACAGTCTCACTAGAGGGCATCCAGGTCCTGGCATATGAGATGTGTGATGTTTATTTCCCTCCTCTGTGGCTTCTAATGGCAACTGAAAGTAGGCTAACAAACACCATCCAGCTGGGGTCTGAAATATGCGGTTGGATGCAGAACTATTTTTTCTCTGAAAAAAAGAAAACAAGGTTCTCACTCAACTTGCCAGTGCAAAATGCTGTAATTATCAGTTGGTTGTTCAAAGCTAAACACCCAAACCACACTTTCTGGAACTCCCACTCTGTATCAATAAATACAAAGACACTCTAAGGGGAGCAAAGAACTGAACTTGCTTTCCATGCAGTCCTCCCCGAGTGCTCTGACCACTACTCTGGAAGAGTTCTTTTCTCTCTTTGGGAATACTGCTATCAAATGGAACCACTTCGAGCAGAAGACAATGCCAGCTCTGCCACTGGATGCTGATGGCCCTCCCTTGAGATGTAGGAAAGCTGGAATCACTTCCTTGCTTCGAGTCCAGAGGAACAAGGATTTGGGAACTACACTCTTGTCCCTGAGGTGAGTTCACATTTAGGAGATTGTCTGCACTGGGATGTGTCTTATTCCAATGGCCTTGAAGGATGGAACATGACAGAGAGACAAGTTTCAGGCCACTACTTGGCCAGAGGTCAAAAATATGATAGATGGACATTCACCTTCACTTAAAGGCAGCTCAGCATGTCAACAGCTTGACAGCTCATATCTACTGCTGGAAAAATACAGGTAGAGATGTGGAGTCAGGGTGAAACAAGACAGAGAACTTTCAAAGTCTGGTACTTCAAAACCCCATTTATGTACCCAATTCCTTAAGTAGTACAGACATAAGTCCTTCCTTCTCGCTATGACTCCAATCTCTCTGCTAACTTGGGAACCCAGCAAAGACAGCTCTCAGCAAACCTGCCCCATACAGGGCTGGAGAACACTCACGGACAATTCAGGCTTCATCACAAATGGTACCAACCTTGCATCTATTTTTAAAAACTTCAGCTCTTAATGATTTCAAGGAGTCCATTGGGGTGGAGCTGGGGACCTACAATATAGCTCTTGACTTCCTTGGAGTTCTGATTGCCATTAATTAATAAACTTGAAATTGTTAAAGTCTTCCTTTTTTCCCATGTGCCACATGAATTAGATTTAACACAGCGAGTAAGGACAAGGTGAAGTTGTTAAACCTGAGTTGCAAACATGCAAAATTCTTGGCAATTCAGCTGTAAGTTCCACATTCTTAATTACTCCCCCTAAGCTGGATGCAAATCTGGTAGTCTTGTCATTGTTAGAATGACTTTCCTGTACTTTGGGCATCCAAAAAGTACCAGCCTTTTTTTTTTTCTTTAATACAATGCCAAAAAAATCTTAGATTAGTTCAAGCAAAACCAGCAAAATTTACAAATCTATGCTGTTGTATGAAGCTCCTTCTCACCATGGTGCTGCCTTAACCTGCCTCTGTTCAATTTCCTCACCACAGAGAAAACAGACACATGCTTTCCTGTCATTTCTTTCACATCTCCAAATCAGACGTACCATAAAAGAGCTAAACATCAAGGAAAAACTGACAAGGCAGACAAGATTTATAAGCAATAGAAAGTACATCTTTCTAGTGAGATTTATACCAGTTTCCGAAAAAGTGAGATTATCTCAATTTCAGTTCTTTAAACTCTGTGTTCCTCACATTAGAAGAGGAGCTAAGGTCCAGATGATTCCTCTGTTGAAAGCTTATGCCATGATCAGCCAAAGAAATCCACAGAAGCACTGATTCTACCTAACTTCTGAATTCTTTATCGAAACAAATAATCCTTACAAAGTAGTCAGTTATGTGAGGTCAAATATGATTGCTTTAGGAAAGGATGGTACATACATTTAACAAAGACTTTTTTTTAATCTTTATCAAGTTAACAGAATTAGTAGAGGATCCATGCATTCATGGAGCCCAAAAGGGCTCACAAACCCCAAACTTTTTAATCTTAAACAGGTATCTTCCAAACTTAACATCTGGATTTCTTTTATGCATGCCATTTCTGATACCTCATGAGGCCCCTCTGCAAGTTTGACAAGGCTGGAGTGGCTAAATCAACCACTTTAGCCCATAATTTACAAAGCATTTCTCCCCGTCAAAAGCTCTTTTTCAGTTACTCAGTTCTTGATGGCTGATCAGTTACAGAAGGAAACAGAAACCTGCTTTGCTTAAAACTCCACCAAATGAACCCACTAAGCTAACAACGATTTCTTTTCGATGACTTCTTCAGTTCCAGCGTTCTTCCTCAAATAACTAGGTACATTTTGCAAAAACAGAATTAGATTTCTTTTGTAGATCAAAGAGTCCACAGCAGAGGAGATAAAGTCTGCACTATACTTTTGTAAATAATAGGTAAAACAGTGGCAAAACCTGTAATTATTTTCTCCAAGACATAAAACCATAGCTAAGACTAAGGTCAGGTAAACGCATCCCTTACATGGTCATTTTCCAACTTCCTCTTTCTTATTGGGAGCCAATGAAGTAGTCAATAAAATGGCCCACAGGTGTGAATACTATGTCTGTTCATGCTGCAAAATAAATATTCTTTGCCTAATCCTGATAAACTAGGTCACTCCCTGAGCGAAGTAAACACTTAGGATCCTCCTGCCAAAACCAACTTTATTATTGCTTACAGCATTAAAAATAGTAATGTTACAAATCCAGGCGAAAATGAGAGTTGAAAATTATTATGTATTAAAATTCAAGGACCTTTCCCTAGAAATGAAACAGTGTTCAGTAGGGGTGAGGGAGTGGGAAACAAGAAGTATTCTTACTCCTCCTAGTATCGAAAGAAGATGAAACAGATGCATTAAACAGGATATTATTTATTATGTGAGGGTTTTTTTGCAAAGATTCAGAATTCTCCTGACTATCAAACACCATGCAAATACTATGACTCACTCAGTCAAGATCTAGGGTGGTTTGATCCTGACCACCTCCTCTAAGGGCTCAGCACCACCCATTCCCATTGTTAAGCTCCTCCGAGTCCCTCTCGGAGCACTTTTTTGCAGAATTGGGCCCTAGACAATGAAGGCTTCTGGTATGGGCTTCCTATTTCCTGCTGTGGATTTGTGTAGGTGGCCTTGTTACCAGAAATCCATACTCCTACACAGCAACTTCTGACTGTGTTTCTGCAGAAATGACTATGATGAAAGGAATGAAATGTTTTTAAAATAAAAATTGTGTTTGTTTCTCCAAACCAGCTAGGTTATCTCCTGCTGGCAAAACTAATTTCTTCACTTCTTGCATGGCAAAATCAAGAGCAGGGTGAAAACCAACAGGATTAAGGTTTGCAAAGGCTCAGTGGCATGGGTGGCTGCTCACTCCGAGAGGGGAGGGCCCGTCTGTACTGTCCCCTGCCCATGGCCAGTGGTTGAGTCACCATCCCAGCCTTCAGAGCTCCTCACTGCTGTGTTTTGCAGCTGTCCTCTGCCTCGCAGCCAGGAAAATCCCACATCCTCCCAGTGGGTGTAGGAAATGCTGCTACACCTCTGGATGCGTTGCCACCAAAAACAAAGGGGGGACTGTGGTGCAGGCAGTGTCCACAGGCGCAGGGCCAGCATTCTGGACCTTCCAGTTCCTGGGACACAATGTAACCAGGACTGCCTGCACGCCTGCCCACAGCCCCCCAATCTCAGTGCCAGGTGCATGACCAGCACTACCTCCCCACATGGGTAATCTGCCAGGGCCACCAGGAAATCACTCCAGCATCCCATCTCATCCTGTCTCTCTGCTCTTTGGCAATACAGAGGTCACACTTAAGTCTTGACTTTTCTTCTCCATGGGCCATCTTGTCCCAAGGTGTTGGGTGGCTTTAAGCGACAGGGGCTTACCAAAGTCACTACTCTTGCCATGCTGTTGTGACCAGCACAGCCCTGGTGGGCAGCAGTGAAGGTCACCAGAAATGCTGCTATCATCTCCTGCCCATCTCATCTCACTCTCAGCCATTCTCCATGAGCAGACGATTGCAGAGGTGGATGCAATCAATTGGGGTGGCCTCAATCTCTAAATTTGCCCATACTGGCTGAATACTGCCAGCACTGCTGCAGATGATGTGTCTGCAAGCAATACTACAGAGAAGCAACTGAAGACATCACTCACAGATCTCTATTGTTTCCTTCTGTGAGTTCCCTGCCAAGCTCATATTGAAGGTGGAGTTATTCTGAGAAGACCACAAGCATACTGGGTCAGGCAGCCAGAGTCTGACTTTTCAGTCTCAAGTTGAGTGTTGCTTTTGGGACAGAAAACACATGGGCAGGCTGACATGGGTTTGCCTGGCTGTCTGGGCAACTGCTCCAAACAGAAGCTCTTTTGAGAAGCTGCTCCTTTTCAGTTGACAAGAGACCCGTCGTCCCGAACTATGTGCTCAGACACATAGGTGGCAGCAGAGCTGAGAGCAGGAGAGATTGGCATTTGAACACAATCAGCCAGCTTCCCTCAGCCCTGTGCAGTACAAGCCTTCCCACCCAAATTCTCCAATAGATTGTATCAGACACTTAGCTTGGAACAGGTGTCAGCTCCCAACCAACTCCATAACCCTAATGCCATCCTCTTTCCCTAGCACCATGCTTCCTTGAAGACCAGTTCTTCTTCTCCCCGAGCAAAGCTGCTGCCCCTGTGTCTCCAGCACTGTTCTCCCTGATCTAGTTAGCCACCTGAACTTTGCCTAAGAAGGGTAAGAAATACAAGAAATAAAGTGGAGAAAAATTATCCTGGAATCTATTCCCTGTCATGTATTGATCAAAACAGGAAAGCACAGGCAAAGGAAAATAGCTACATGTCAAGGGAAAAACAAACCACCCTCCCCTTTCCTCACTCTGTCTCATTCATTTCCTAGACCAAGTGCCATTGACCCAGCCTGATGGGCAGACAAGAGAGTCTGCCTTTGTAATCTATGCCAACAGTGAGGCCCAGCAAATACTTCACCATGACTGGGTCACCACATGGATGTTTCAACACTGATGTTTTCCTCTGATGAGGCTTCCAAGGGCTTCGAGACTCCACTGGCCTGCCCAGGGGAGGACTGATTACACTGCAGGTTTCCCCTCCATTTGTTATATCATATCACAATCAGGCAAACTATTTTATAGCGAAGACCAAGCAGTTGTTATAAAGTACTTCACAGCCATAATGTGGCTATATCTGGAACATTTCTAAATATATCTACATTCTTGGGGTGAGTTTTCTTTTATGAGTTGGAGTTAAAAATTAATTTGCATCAATGAACAGCGCATGAGCTGCTGGTTCACTTTTCTGGAGACAAAAGTCTAAGGAGGTTTTCTGAATACCACCTGAAAATGTAAAGGTGACAGATGAGTTCCTTTTAACCTACAGAATAATCTGTTTGGAAAGCAAAGCACTGATTGAAAGCAAGTGTAGATATTTAATGGAAAATGGAGTCCAAGTCAGTAATTTTTGTGGCCCTGTTGCCATCATGAAATTTCACAGTTCAAAAGGTGGTATAAGACTTTGACAAAAATTAAACCATTTTACACTTAATTCAGCAGTTTCCATTGAGAAATTGGCTTACACACAGCATGATTGCTTCAAAAACATTACAGCACCTTCAGTAGATTTTACTTCATAACACTCACAAAGTTCATAGAAATTACCACTAGTTATTATTTGCATATGAGATTTTTAGGGACTATCCAAGCACAACAGTAATAGCACCATGCCCTAGAAAGCTTTCAGCCTCAGCAGAAAACGACCAGTAACAGACAGAATAATGAGTAAGGCAGTATTGGACAGGTGTCATAAGGACCCTTCTGACAGTCATTTCTTAGAAAAGGGACATTTCCCAAAGCTTTCTGAAGAACCCTAAAATTGGGATGCTTTCAAAATACCAAAAAACGTGCTTTCTTAAATACATAACAGGAGGGTTAGAGCCTTAGAACACAGAGCAGTAAGAGGAAGAAAAGAATGTACTAACAGTGAGTGGAAGATGAGGCTATGGTTGAGAGTGCATGGCAGCTGGCTTTGGCTGAACAGGCATTTTGCATCAAATGGAGCGGAGAGATATCACGGAAATTATTTAAGTGCCTTTGATAATCTGCTTTGCAGCAGCAGGCAAGGATTACATGAAAGGCAAGAAGAACAACAAGAAATACAAAAAGAAAGATTATTTCTGTGATTAAAACCTTTACAACACCAAATACACACTCAGATTTAAGCATTATCTGGATACAGTCTCAGTCAAAGGTGATGTTCAAATTACAAGTATGAGTGAGAAGGAAGGTGCTGGGGATTTTAATAATCAAACAGTAGAGTCAGCTCTCAAGTGTCAGCAAATGAGTCACACTGCAAGTGTGGGGACAGCAGACCTGGGCACTGGCCAAGCAAACAAAGTCATGCAGCATGATGAGGTTCAGACTCTATTTCTGTGCTTTTGAGCAGAACTGCTCCTAAATTACCAACCTGCAGACTAGCTATTGTTATTCAGAAAATCATTTGGGTGCTTTTTCCTGGGGCTACTCAGAGTTTTGGATTTCTGGAGCACTCTGCAAAGTGAGCAAAGCCTTTGCAACCACATGGAGCCAGCATGGGTCTGGCAGGACATCTGCTATGACAAGTCTTGATTGACACCAAAATGATCTGCATGTAGAAACCATAGTGTTGCCCACAGAGCCAATACACCAGGCAGGATCTATCTCACTCTACCTCTGTAGACTGATGAGGTGGTCATACTCTAAGCTCTGATATACCCTCTGCTATTAAGTTTTGTTACAACATAGATGTCTTGGTTTCTTCTTTACCTGTGAACTGCCACACAACCATCAGTCTCACCATCAGTGAGAAATGTTTACAAGATATTGCCCTCAGACTAGAAGTACCCAACATGACAGTGATCTAGCAAGAATTTGGGGCATCTACAACATCAGGGACTGAACGTACTCTCTTATTGCCTGGTGCTGGGTCACATACTCCATCATGTTTCCTGTACCTTCCCGGGCTTAGCAGTGGAGAGCTGTCAGTTACCACAATGATGTGACTAACACAACACACCACACCACGCTCACGAGAAGTTAAGGACTTTTCTAAGTGTGACAGCCTAGCAGGTGGGACAGGAAAGGCACAAGTCATACAGCCTCCAGCAGGGAGCTGGAAAGAAGAGCAGATAGGAGCAATGGCAATTTATACTAAATATACTAGAGCCATATACACTCCTAAAATCTTCCTCACTGCCTGTGTCATGATGTTGTTGAATAATGGCTCCAGCTCCCCAGAGCCATGAAATTCACATGCCTTGCTGTGGCTGCTCCTCTTCCTCTGGCTGTCTCAGCCAAAGCCCATCTCTGTCCTGCCTGTTCCTATCACTGCACCCATCTGACCCTCAATGAGTCTGGCTCTTCATCTCATTCAGCACCTCCACCTACACTGTCAGCTACTTCACATCACCTCTGCTACACATCCATTTGCACCAATGTAAAAAATCATATTATTCTTATAAAGTAATATGAACTCTTAGAGTAGGACTAGAAGGCTTTTTCACCTGTGTCCCTTATGATGGTAAGATGACAATATATGACTACTACTGGAATGATGTTAGAGATCCCCGAGGGCTTGTCCTAAGATGATTTTACACCACTTACCTTTTCTCTGACTGACCCTAGCTCCACTCTGCCTCTCTTGGACAATTTCCCAAACCTGAAAAGATCTCACCTCCTGTCTGGAAGCCAAGGGTTCCCCAAAAGAAACCTCCCTCTCCCAGAATGATAGAGGAAAGCCACTTCCCTGATAACAAGGCAAGAGACTGCCCTCTTCCAGTCTATAACCCAGGTGAAAACAGGGCTCAGTGGAATTCAGTTGGGCGTAACTCATTCAGGATGTCTCCAGGGTAAGAGCAGAGGGTTCATCTACTAGAACAATGGAAATGCTAATTTTCAATACATTACCTGCACACCTCATCTCATGGATCCACAAATACTGGTTTCTGCAGATAACACTGGTTTTCCCCCCTCCAAAGGCTATTTTCCTGGGAATAGATTACAAACAGTTCACATCACTCAGTCCTTGTGTTTCCAGTGACTGGTGCTATGGTACATAATATAATTTCTTACTCTTCAGCTGAATTACAAGCTTTGTAGTTAAAAGACTGAAATTTATGTCAAAATTTAGATATGCACAAGCCAAAGCACAGAGAAATAGTATATTTTTCTGAAACTAATAGCAGCCCATACAACTTAGGGTATTGTTTCTGATCTGGCAGCAGGCAGACTTGACTTTTAAAACACTTGACTTTTTAAACACTGCCACTGGCCTTGGTTGTTTTGCAGCCCAAGGCCTTACGTAAGTGACTCAGCAGCTCATCAGATAGCACACAAAGTCTGCAGGCATACAGGACGACATGGTTCTCAGTGACAGTTTTCCATCAATGCTTTTTATGTCCTTTCTAATTAAAGTCAGTCTCTTAACTATTAATGAACAAAAAATGGAAGCCCTTGATAATTTCTTCAGAAGAAGACCAGACAAGGTATGCCAATTACAGTATGAAAATCATGGTGGTAAAACAAGGCACATCACGCCACCTTATGACTATATTAGTTCCTTCTTATTTATCTATTCTTTCTTTTATCTAGTCTGAATCTCCCTAGTTCTCTTAGTCCTGGTATTACATATCCTACTAAAAAGTCTGGATGTCTGATTTATATCACATCACATCACCTGCTGTCAAACACAGCTTCCATGACATAACAATAGGTAGAGGTCCTCTCAGTACCATACACAGAATTTTGTCCCAGGTGGCTTGTTTTATGTGGCTGTGAAAATGCATCTGAAAATTCATTTTTTGAGATATTAATCTGCCTCAACCGAAGTATTGTAAGTGGTACAGAAATGCTTTTCTATGTAGAGATTCTGTGAAGCTTTCAAGCACCTCCTGTTCATCCCCATTTCTTAGAATCAAGACTTGCTCCAGTACGAGAACATGGGAAGATGAAGGAAACCAGTGGTTAGCAATGAGAGACTAATCCAGAAAGAGTGTTTAAGAGAAGACCATGCAGGTACACACCATCACAACTCTGCCTATAGCTCTGCTGTGAATGAAGTTAGTCTCTCCACATCAGACAGCTTTAAAGAAAAATCCAGACACAGACCAGAAGTGGAATCCATCTGGTTCACTATAAAGACGTTTCTGTAGCAACACTGGGAGATGTATCTGGAGGTTTTGATTTTGCAACAGATGCAAGCCATGAATGCACAGTTTGTTCCTACCTTCAAAAAGGACAACTCTTGCCTCAGAGTTCCCAGTCTTAGGAGAACTCCAAGGTCAGTAGAATGTCTCAAATTTTAATTTACCAAGTTTAAGGAAACCAAAACTGAACTAAGACTCTTAAAGAAAAATGGCAGAAATTTAGCAATATGATTAAAAATGAGAGAAAGCTGGGAGAAGTTCAATGTTTTAGAACCAGCCAGCCCTGTTAAAAGCAAGGGTGAAAAAGCATACTATCTCAGTACTTCCCACTTGAACAGATCTCATTCTGCTATGATTTAATGTTATAGCTTTTATGTAAGAGAGTACTACTTTTGGAATAAAACTGGAATAATACAGTAAATCTCTCCTTGAATCCGAGAGCAGCATGGCTAATTATTCTTCTGTCTTCAACAGACTCAATAGCTCTCTAGAGACACTCAGGAAAGAGCAGCATAGTTGCGATGCCAAACTTTCACAGTTAAAAAGAGCAATAACCACATTCACTTGTCCAGCCTTAATTCAGTATGTTGCTAAGCTCCATCACTAGCTTTCAATTACATGATCTTGCAGATTTTTCCCCAGAATTCTTTGTACTGACACAAAAATTACTCAACTTCTTGACCTTTCTCATTCTTTGCATTATTTTGTACATCATGAAATCCAGCAAGAGTTCTTGTAAAAAAATTAAATCCATATTGTTTTATGTGGTGCATTCATCCAAATCTCCTCCTTCTTACAGACACAAACATGCTTACTCTCAAAGAGCTGAAAAGCAACATTGCAACATTTCCCTATTTTACTCATAACAAAATGACCAGAGAAAAAATGCAGATTCTACAATCAAGAAAACAAATGAATTATGCATACTGAGAACCTAACATTTTTGAATATGCAGCATTCCAGGCCAATGTCTAGCATGAGGCACAATAGCTGCTGGCACTCACCTTCTCATCAAGGCCTCAAGCCTTACAAGTTGGGAAACCAGCAAACACACAAATTATGGCTCTGAGCTGTAAAAGTCTCAGTCCTTTCAGCTTGCCAAGTTATTGCAGGCTGTCTGTGAGATGAAGGTGAGTCTGAGGAAGGAAAATGGCTTGTTAGAGAATGTCAGTGGAAGATAACTGAATCAGGGCATGATTAATTGCTGAGCTGATGAGGGACAGGTGGGAAGGGAGTGAGAGGACACAGTCTGACTTCAAGTTTTGCAATCTAGGAGCAGTTGGAAGTCCCACACCAACAGACAGATAATCTCTCCCCAGGGGCCAAAATATAAACTCTGCACTCTCTTATGCACACATACAGATAAAAGGTATCAAGGGAGTTTTACATAAATAATAATGAAATCTTCCTCTTTGCTCTGTTGAGGGATTCTGACTTCTGACCCATGATTTTCAAACTTTTGGGGACTTTTAAAGGCTTTTCTTGCAGTGCAAGACACAGCCACAGCTACAGCTTAAAAAGCAAAGGTGGGTAGAAAGGACATGGGTGTGTAGCTCAGTTGGGAGAGCACCAGACTCCTAATCTGAAGATCAAGGGTTCAAGTCCCTGTCCAGGTATGAAGCTTGCAAGAGTTGGGCTGATGGTTGGACTTGATGACCTGAAAGGTCCCTTCCAACCTATGACATAAACATACAGTTTTGCAGAAAGAAGTTGTAACACTGTCAGGAATTTCTTATCTCTGAACAAAGGATTTTGAACTCTGACCAAGCTTTTAGCAGCATTTCTTTTGGGTGAAAGTTGATTTTTAGAATTTGATTTCTAAGATTTAAGACAAAAGTGAAGCCTTCATATCCTGCTTAGAAACCAGGCAGACACTACCAGCTCCCTGACCTATCCACACCCACTTTGTCTAACCCTATGTGTCTGCCCTCCAGCGTTCTTTTCAGGACCTCCATTCCCCTAAAACCACCACTTTTTCTGTTAGGGAAATTAAAGAAAAGGTTATTTTGGGGGATATTAGGAGAAAGTCTTAATTTCAATACTGAAGGCACAGCTGGCTACTGATAAGGAAGCTCTGGTTGGACATACTACCTTCAGTCACAGCAAGGGGAAGATGCTTCAGGCAATTTTGCAGTTAGTTTCCAAGAAAGAGCCTACCAGCAAAATGCTCAGGGTTTTTACCTGGCTGCATTTGAGGAAGGCGTTTCTGTGACACTACTACTGGTGACATCTTCCCTCACCTGCGGACAAACAAGACAACCCTGTTACGAGGTTCAGTGAAAGCTGTTGCAATTGAAGCACATATTTATTCTTTTTCTCATTCTCAGAAATGGATGAGTTATTGCCACTGAAGTTTAATAACTTCAATGCTGCCTGGAAGAAAACCTTTCATCAGTGGGAGCTCCATATAAAGTGCTGGGCAGGAGAAGCAATGGACAAATCAACCCACGTTGACTGCAATCCACACTCCAGAGCAACACAGACCCCAAAACCCCA
Organism: Turnix velox; assembly: GCA_013400935.1. Taxonomy (NCBI): domain Eukaryota; kingdom Metazoa; phylum Chordata; class Aves; order Charadriiformes; family Turnicidae; genus Turnix; species Turnix velox. Next base: position 38,070 of record VZTY01027238.1, on the reverse strand, counting down.
CCTCTTTGTTGTTTTTATTTAGCATAATTCACTCCAAAGCAGGCATTAGGCTTTCAGGAAAAATATTCCCTGAGGATGATACCAGGTTTTTCAGCAAGTCTTTAGCTATTTACTCCTTTCCATTTGATGCAATATGAGCTCTCAGTGGTACTTCTTCCATTTCATACAAATTTCAGGAATTTAGAAGCCCAACACTGCAAATTTGAATTTAGAATAATCAAGTGCAGTATATTTAAGCAATAAAGTACCTGATTTGTAGCTGGAGACTTCTGAGTTTGTATTCTGTTCTACTGATATTCTTTATTTTCTTTTTCTATTATATTTTTCAGCATCATGTTGTGCATTCCTTTTATCAGTGTTTGCCTTGAAAAAGCAAGTTTCTTCTGGCTTCTGTAAAACTTCATTCCATTAACATGTGTGTTTACGACCTGTATACATTTTTAAACTTAACTAATCCCTGAAAATTAGTTCCTGCCCTAACGAACACACTGTGCTTTTCTTTATAATGTAGTTGCATTGGCAAAGGTTATGTATGGTTCGATCAGATATGTAAGTAAACAAATGTTACTGTCAGGTCAACTGTGAGTAAGAGAAGCTCCCACAAACCAACTCTAACACACAGGCAGAACCAGTGGTTACGCTGAAAACTTTTCAAGAAGCCTCCTTGCAGACCTGTTGCTTCCTATACCAAAGAAATTGAGAACATCAGATCCAGCTTTTGCCTTCAAGCCATTGAAGAGGCAAATGGTTTAATAAATCCTTTTTTTCTTTGCACAGCTTCATTTCAGAACTGACATTTACACTTTGATGGATGAGTAATTCGGAGGGAGAATGCACACTAAAAAGGTAAGACTTACAGAATAGTGTCTGTTAAGTTTTGGGAAGAGTCTAGCTCTTGTTTAAGCTGATGTTCCTGCTATGCATGTCTAAGAGTAGAATCTGGATCTCGCAGATCTTTCTGAGTAATTTGTTATGCAGACAGGTGTATTCTAGCTTAAGAACAATGGGTCCCAAATAGTTTATACATTTTAATTCTATTAATAGGTTGCCAAAAGACAAAGATACCTTGGACAAGTTATTCTAAATATTGAACTTCTAGGGTGCACAGGCAGACTTTGCCTAGTATAGCAACTCTTTCTGTATACTTCTCATAGGAAAAACAGTCCATTGGCTTCTGTAAATCTTTCTTTTCCTAATGTAACTTTGTCCAGATTAAATATTAGACAACGTGCTGCCTGTCACATGCCCTTTCACCAAAGTATTTTCCCTTTTGTTATTCACTAAGAAAACAAATTTGTTTGGGAAACTGCAAGGTTTTACCTGCAGATACAAATACAAATTAAGCACTCCTTCCTTAGTCAACTTTGGCCAACCCTTCAACATACAGACAGTGCCCTATAACACCCCTCCACAACCAATAATTTCAAAGATAATACTCCTGATAAGACTTGTATCTTCCACTCTTGGCTTGGCTCTAAAAAATAAGTATTCTTAATTGGAGCTGACTAACTTGATGTGAAATCCTTGTGCAGAGTCTAGTTTTCCTACAAGGAAGCACCTGGAATTTGGTGCAGTGCCTTTGTAAGAACAATGATGAAAGCAAATGGTTGTGTGGTATTTTCATCCTTCTCAACTTCTGATGGACAAAAATAGGCAGCCAGGCTCTGTGCAACATGAAACAGTTGAAGTGTGCAGCCAAACCTCATCTGACATCCTTAGCTGCCCACTCAAGTTCCCTGACTGTGCTAGGCAGCAGGTCCCTGTCTGCCACTTCCTGGCATTAAGTGTGGGCCCTGCCCCAGGCCTCTGCACTCTGCTGCAGGAAAGCAGGAGGAAATTTGCTTCAGCTTCTATGAAGTAGATAGAGCTAAAATAAAGCCAGACAGATGATTCCTTTGCTACAGGTCTGCTAAAAAAAATCAATGAAAAATTTGAAGGCAACCTCAATCCACACTGTGGCTGTGACCTGCAGCAATCACTACAAACACTGTGGTGTGCTGCCTATTCCCTCTGCTCTCTTTCTCCTCCTCAACCCTGCTCACCCTGGGAAGGTTAACAGCACCTTACATCATCTCCAGCTGCTTCTGCAGCTCATCGAGTGCTAATGGGCAATTCCACTACTTAGAAAGAACTTAGAAAGAGCATCCCACACAATGATAGTGGGAAGCAAAGGCCACACACACCTGGAAGACAATTTTTTCCATTTTTAAGAAGAATAATTCTGCTGTTCTTACTCTCGGTCACTTGTGGAACCATGCAGATAGCAGATCTGTACAAAATGTCTACTAATGATAAAGCCTGGGTTTTTCAGAATTTGTTTCTGAAGGGTGGGACTTTAAGCATCTATAAGGAAGGGGCAAATTCCACATGCAAATTCCAAGACTTCCTTCTGAATGCACTGGCTGCAATATCCCTGGATATTGAAAAGTGAAGCAGCCGGGGCTGAGTGTTGCACCAGGGAAAAGTTCAGCAGTTTAAAGTCTGATTTACTGAACAGGACAGGACCAGCCACACCACCCTGTGTGTTACAAACCTCGCTATTTTCTGACTTACTGTGACTGCACAGGGCTGAGTCACCTGTGCAACACAGCCAGCTCACAGGCTGGAAATATCAGCTCGGCTTTTATCCCAATGCATGTTTCTCTGCTCCCTGCTCCACTGACATTTTTGTCACTGCTGAACAGCTTGCAAATAAAAAAGCCTAAACATGCTCAATGTACTGCATGCAGGACTGACCACTGGCTTGTAGCATGGCATCTGAAGCTGTGCATCCGAGTGGTGCTCTCCCTCAATTCCTCCTGTGTTTCAAAGCCAAACACAGGAGAAAATTCAACAGTTGCTACTTTCAGCAGGCAGTCTGAAAAGTAATTGCTTTTGGATGAATAAATTAAAGATTACAGAGATGGAGTGAAAATATTGTTTCGTTGTCAAAGATGACTTCAAGGCCACCGAGTCCATCTCTGCCCATTCTGACATGGCAGCTGTGTTACTTCTCAATATGTGGGGGGAAAAAAAACATAGACTTCTTTCCATTTTTGTCTGTTATCACCTGAATGACTGGATCAAGGTTAAACAACCACAGACAGAAGGAAAAAAGATCACTGAAGTGGAAATGTGAAATACGTCAAAAAATAGTCTTTTTTCTGTTGTCAGCCGATGAGGCATGAACAAACAGGCAGTCTGTAGAACGGGAGATTTCTGATGGTGAAGTCCTACTGGGGTTTTTTGGGACAGTTACATATAAAACACCAAAGGAATGGCTCAGAACTACTATCCCCACCTACAGTGTTTCTTTTCCTTTACATTTACAGTAATAACGTTTGGGCAAGAGTGTGTTTTTTTTCAGTTCCCACTTGCTATTCATTGTGAAACTTGGTAAGATTGGCCATGATACAATGTTACTCCATGAGTATGTGGATAGAGGCATTTTCCTTTAACAGTTCTTCGCTGTTTTTATGAACCTATCCCATTGTTTGGGACATTCCTTTGGGTTCACAACATGGGTGGCATTGATACTTATGCCATTTCTCTCATTTTTATTACTATGTGCATAAAACATATGCCAATGTTTTCTGGTACTTTGTCCAATGGCTTAAACACTGGGTACCAAAACTAATTGCAGAAGCCTTTGTCATTGACTTAGGCATGATTTGGAGCAATGGGTAGACCTATGAGAGCAAATACTGAAGTAAAATTCCACACAATATGAACAGCAGCAGCAAACTACAAAAGTCAAGTTACAAATTTAAGTACCATGAAGTTTTTTAATGAAAGTACTTAGTCTGAAATCAAAAGTTTTTACCCTAGACCTGAGAGTTATTTGATTATTTTTACAAGAACCTTTTCGAAGTGTACAGAGTGCTGCCTATTCCTTTTACTTGTTAAGTGTAAGGTTCTTTGTTTTAAATTATCTAGGCTTTAAAATTAAAAAAGTACATCTAAATCAATTTCACATTCCTTGATTTAAGTAGCTTTATTTAATTCAGTTGAGAAATTACGAAGACTATTTAAGAACCAGTCTGCTTACCAAAATTTGAGCTTCTATGATGGCAATCAAGTCAAAGCCCCTGCTACATAATTTCCAGTTGAAGAAATAATAACTGAACAAACACTATTGACAAAGTCTTCAAGAACAAAACATTCACTGTAGATAAGACAATATAATACAAAAAGCAATCTTAAATGAGAACCGTTGACATCTGTCTGCTTTTCCACTATTCAAGCATTGCCTGACACTGGAAATTCTTGTGTGTCTGAACACTCTTTTAGTAGACAAATTGATCTTTGCCCTTAATTACAGCCAAATCTACATAACACCTGTCTACATACTGAGGTATAAATTTTACCCTCAGAAATTCAAATCTGATTTCTATTCTAACACACACTGGATTAGAAAAAAAATACACTTCTATGTGTGTATGGGACTGCAAAATGTAAAGCAAAACAGTAGAAGTGACAGAAGCTCACCCAACAGTTCTAATATTTCACTTCATTAAAGCGAGATCTATTCAAATCCCTTATTATGCTGTCTCGTTCATAGCAGTTATTTCAAAAAACTGTCTAACTGCCATTCTCAATGGTAGTTACAGCATTCAGTTTTGGTCCTATCTTATTCACCACTTGATGTTAAAGGGGTAGATTTCTAAGCAAAAGACACTGCCTGGGCACCCAAAAAGAGAATGGGTGAGTGTCCCATACTCCCATTTGCCACAAAGCAGCACCAGTTTGCACATCGATGTTTGTGTTTTGAAAACAGTCAACAAATGTGTACAAGTGTCTGTGACCACAAACTCCAGTGTTGTTTCTGAAGATGCAGATTTTGGCACTTGTAGACAGAGAGCTTTTTACTAACAGTTTCTGGTTATTCTCAGGGTTCCTGTCACCAAGGAAAGGAAAGCGGTACTGATGTGTGAAAGGAATGGCTAGCACCCTGGTAGAATCTGCTGAACTCAACTTGCAGTAGCTGTAATGGTCTATGGGATTAAATGAATACAGGTTGGTAAAGTGAATCTGTGTCTTCTCAGCCTGAGTGAAGTTGGAAGAAAGCCTCAAACACATCTCTCCCTAGTTCTTTTTCATGCTAATGATTATTGCTACTTTTGCTGCATCTCCAATGTGACAGCAAATTCCCCAGAGCAAAGCACACCTTTTCTCTCTTGTGTGTAACAAATCTTATACACTACTTTTCCTACCCTACCTGTGTCCTAAATACATCTAAAGTTTGCTGTCTGCACTAATCTCAGTATCTTTTTTTTTTCTGGACTCCATTGCCCTCTACTAAGTAGCCACATCATCATCTAGCACCCCTTTGAAAATAACAATGCCACCATCAGCACAAATGCGTTTGGCTTTGACCATCATGAAATACTGGCACAGCAGACAGGCAGACAAAATTGCCTGTGAGACTGAAGTCTGAAATGTATTTGTAGAATGGTTGTAGCTAGCTGATACTAAGATTTGAAATCACCAACTACCCAAGTAAATACAGTGCTTTTCTGGGAAGCCAAAGGCGTCAGTTCTGGGACAGAAATCTTAGCTTTGGTGCAGCCTTTCACATCAAGCCAGATTTCCCATCTCAGCCAGCCCTGCAAGAGGACCAACTGAGGTGACACCAGAGGAGTACAGGTAGCATAAATCAAGATTTTAAAAACATTATCATGCCCCAATCAGCTTTACTTCCCACTTCCTCTGGAACTTAAATACTTTGCAAGCTCACCAAGCAATGCTCACAATTAGAATTCATTGTCTTAAGTGTGGCAAAAGCATTTGTCTGAGAACTACATTCCAAAACTGCATCCAGACAGTATAAGAAATATATAAGAAACAATAATTGACTGGTGTGACATCTCATAGACCTAGAACATGCCAAAGACACAAAAAAGAACCAGCTTATTTTCTTTCTGTGATATATTCAGCTTGAAATTCAGCTATGAATGAGGGATTTTAATTTTTCCCTACATGAATATTACAACTCTTAGTACCTAGGAAGAACAACTTTGAAAAGAAAATTCCCCAGAACAAAGAGCATCAGTTACCTCATTAGGTAGGCTTTCTAAATAAATCATAAGCAAACCATGCCTACCATTTTTGCTGCCTTACAGCAAATTTGATAGATAAGTACATCAAAAGTAGCACTAATAAAGTGTGTAGATGGTGAATATTAGGTGAAGAGGTGGTTTGATTGGTTTGCAATCCTAATGAGTTCTATCTGGAGGAGCTGGCAACAAGTATGGTTTATGCACACAGCCAGAGCTTCGTACAGCCCTGCTGCTGTTGTTGCCTCTGCTAGGAGGGAAAGCCTATCCTGTCTCTCAGCTGCAGTGGTTCTGGCCCCATTCTGCACCGATTCCTTTCCTTATTTCCTCCCTCCCACCAGCTTCAAAAGAATTAATCAAAAGCCATTCTTAAAAAGCTTTCACCACACAGCAGTTTGATTTCTACTCCAGATAGCCCTCAATAAGAAAGAGTCAAAGAGCTGGGCTGTTTGACCTCATGTTCCCACAGCACACATGTCAGCACTGCCACAAACATCACACCTCGAGTGTGATTGGGCTTCATGGGCTGTCAGCACTTTGCTAACTTTTCTCACCCTTTTAATCATGCCTCCTGAAGTCACCTGCTGTGGTGGGACTGACCTGCAGCAGCCTGGGCTGGCAGAGGAACCATGAGAAGCTCATGAGGAGGCTCATGCCACTTCTCAGCTCTGCTGCTCTTGCCCAAGTAGCAATGCTTGGTTACTTCTTGGTCTTCTTTGGAATAATTTTTTTAAAAGCCTGTTAGGGAAATGCAAAATAAGAAATATTTCAGTACTGCACCAAAAGCTCTTATTTAAATCCAGGGCATTTTTTTGTCAGCTTGATGAATTCCCCTTTTCCTCCCTGGCCAATCCCCAAAGCACAACCAATACTCCCAGCTCCCCAAAACAACTGCTCCCTAGTGCTTCCACAGCTAATTCAAACAGCTTAGCTTCCATTAGAGCTGTTTTGTGGTCTTCCTCTTTGGTCTGATAAAAGTAGACAGCTTCTGTGAATAACAGTCCATTTTAACATAGAATACAAAATACTCACCCTGCCATCATATAGAGATGGAAACACAAACTTCATGATAAGATGTTCAGTCTAATTTGACCAACAGGTCTGTGAATTCAAGGCCAGGATTGATGAGTCTCTGAGCAACCTGATGTAGTGGAGGGTGTCCCTGCTCACTGCAGGAACTGTCCCTGAGTTTTGATTTTTTAAAAAGATCTATTTTATGATATTTAACTGCGGATTATGTTGTTAGTGTGCCTAATCGTTCTGGATCTCACAAAGGCTTTGCTCTTGGTGACAATGAGGCAAAAACTTCCACAGCTTGATTGCGTATTATTTAAAAAAGCACTGCCTTTCATTGGCTTCAGGCTTGCTCTACTTTTACTATACTTCTTAGTAGGTTTTATTATATATTTACCCCAACTTTCCAAAATACTCAACACTCTGAAATATAACATATGCTTCATATGCTTCATAAATGCTTCATTTCAATAAGCAAAAAATAGCCTTCAAATTTACCAACAAAATAAAGTCAACTCCCAGAATGAATCAATAAAACCACTGGGCCATTTTCAAGTAAAATGATACCACATTGCCAGAATGACAAGCACAGAAAAGCCTCAAAGATAATAAACCAGAACTGCATTTGAGAAACCTCACATAGACTTTCTACAGTGAATCATCTTTTTTTCTTTTATTTTAAGCTGGGCATTGAAGAGAGAGTGATTCATACCATTCTGAAATTGTTTTCTGTTTCAATAAAATGCAACTTTATTTTCTGCAACATCTTTCAAGCAATGGTGGAAGTGCAGAATAAGAACCAGTTAAAACAGTCTCAGCAGAAGAGAAAAACAAGTCTGGGGATAAGAAGAAGCATTTTTCATCTGAGATTTTGGAAGGAGCGAAGAATCAGTGAGGCAGAGTTGCACAAAAAAAGCCTCCCTCAAGGCGAAGAAAATCCATCTATTTAAAACATAAACAAAGATTTTGGAGGCACAGAGAGAGAATGGTCAGTATTTGGTCAAAAGAAGAAGCTTGGAGACTTGGGCTTTAAAAAAAGGGAGACATTCGGGAACCGGTTCTTAGCTGTGATAGGGGAGAGAGTTTTGTCGCAGCCACGGGCTGGTGGTATCGCAGATGCACCGGAGAGGCGGGGGCTGGGGCAAGCGGGGAGGAAGCCGTGGATGAGGATGCAGCGACACCATCGAGACAGTGTGTGACGCTGCATGAGCACCAACCGCTGGTGGGTTCAGAGGGCCAAAGTAGAGAGGAATGTAAACTCAAAGCACAGGAGGAAACATATGGTAAAATCACAATTCATAAGAGACATAAGAGAGGTTTGGGAGCACGTTGCTTGCCCAAAATAGGGATGACTGGCTTTAAGACTCCTAGAAAGGAAGGTGAAATAAACCCACAAGTTTTCTTGCTCAGCCAGCCAGAGTGACTGCAGGTAGCCATGAACTGTGACTAATGCCACAGAGATTCTTTCCCATGCTTGGAACATGAAGATCCTACATCTAGCAGCAGGATATACACGGTAGGCACTGAAGTCACTCATGTTCATCTCACCTATAAGTTTGGGAGTAAAATACTGCCTCACATAAGTAGGCGCAGAGAGAGGAAATTCCTGAGGATGTGAGGAAGAAAAAAAATATGGGAAGAGCTGAGCAGGGGCACATTACAAAAGAGATCAATGTCTTCCTCCTGCCAGAAAAGTACCCTCGAAGCTAACCTATAGCTCTCATCTTTCCCTCCACCCATTTAGGAGGTGATCACCTTCATACCTGTTTATCTTGCAGGTCTTGGGAAAAGTGTATGGCAGCCATCACTTACTCTGTTAGCATTAACATGCTGTAGTATGTACTGCATCTCCTGGATGGCCGAGCTCTGTTTCTCACTTTACATTGTGTGCTCTTGCCATTTATTATAAATAAAGACCAGAAAAATATACCAAGTATGAACATGGGGAAGAGCAAGTGACATCTCAAGGGTCCTTCCAGTCCTGTCCTAAACCACATCACAGATATTTCCAATGATACATCCTTTTTCTGAACAGATACAACAACATCAAAAGTGTGCAACATAGTATTTCCTCTTTTTTGCCTCACATGTAAACAACAAAATCAACAAGAGGAGGAGTCTGGAGAGTGGCTTTGATGTCACTCAGATCTACTTTTGCTCCTCATCAAACCACTCAAGCAACTTACTTCTGCCAAGATTTGCCAGCAAACTATGAGTGTTTACTACATTCGAGCAAAATTTGTACAAGGAATATTCAGCTTTCCAACTGGTACTAGAAGATTAGTTAACAGGTGGTGGGTCTAAGGTCCTTCTCTTGCACTGACGTGATGACTACCACAAGCAAGCTGTTGGGAATCTGGTACAAGATTGATTTTATTCTGGCTGTAGAAAAAAATTGGAATAAAATTTCCAGACACAGCAAGATGTACAGCTACATGAGAAGGGAAGTCAGAGAAGATACCATTTCATTTTTCCTCTGCAGTGCAGTACAGTACTGCCCAGAATATTGCTGTAGCAATTAAGCCCTGATTGTTCTTTTGTCCTGTACACTGAAGGTTAGGGTAACCACTTTGTCTATACCAGAGACAAGGACTTCTGGAAAAGGGGCTCCTTTTCAATGTCTTAAACTAAGTGCACTTCACTTAGATCTGGTTCACAGGCATCCAAAAGACTGTCTGGATTAATAGCAACACTGGGGCTCTTCTGTAAAATTTTTCACTTAAAGCTCTTCATAGAGGAAGACAAATCACCTCCACTCCAACTTGGGGAAGAGAGGAGTGGCACTAAATTTTTGCCCTACAGGATTCAGTGGCCCCATGAACTACTTAGGCATAAACCATCAATGACTATAGAAAGCTTGCACAAGATTTACTTGCTGCCTGTATTTGCCTATCTGCTGATAGTAGATGACCTCCATAAGATTCACTTGCTGGCACCTGTATTATTTCTAAGCCTCTTGCTGCTCATTTATTCCTCTGTGTGTGATGTACTAGGATTAATTATTGACCTCAGCATTGTGCTGTGTATGGAGCATATGGAGAAAACAACTGGGGTGAAGGATGACATTTGGTACGGCTGTCCTCCCTATTGAGTCACAATCACATAAAAGAACATTCAGTGTAAATTACTCTCCTTAGTGCTAAGCTGCACTCTCAGAAAGTTCTGCAGTATGTAAGCAAGAACAACATGGGTGAGGAACAAATCACTGTTCAGATCACAGGCACTTAAACAACCGAGGTTTTGGGTTATTTGTTTCCCTCCTAGATAATGGTCTATCAAAATATAAACCACCCCGCCCTGGTTTCTCAACACCAACATGCAGCACTAAGGTGGGGTAAACTAAGGGCATTGCCACCCTGCTGTTTTTGAAGGAACATTTCTCTTGATCTTTATTCAAGGCATAGCAATTAAACAAACAAACAGTGTGTAGCAGACCACCTCAAAAGGAAATATTTGTTACTGTTCACATACATTATCAGCTGTTTTTGTATAAGATACACAGGATACGTCCCCATCTTCTGTACATATTTCAGAACTGTGAAGTTGCACAATGGTGAATGCAACTTCTGAAATGGCCCTACTGCTGGGACTAGAGAGAATAATAGAATCATAGAGTAGTTTGGGTTGGAAGGGACCTTAAAGATCAAGTTCCAACCCTCCTGCCATAGGCAGGGACACTTCAGAGTCTCTCATGGCTTACCTGGAGGGGAGTACATTCGATCACATGAGTGTTTGGATGATGCCTGGCCTGGTGTTGGTCCATGTGAAGGAAGCTTTGCCATCTCTCATGAGTCACTAGTGTCCATGTTGAAACTCTCAGGGGTGGAGGGATGAAGGCAGTTTCTCTGGCCACTAACTCTTTCTGTAAGGCAAATGAGCTTACCCTGCATTGCCGTGCACACTAAAGAAACAATAGCTTTTTTTAGAAAAAGTCCAAATGAAAATACCCTCAATTTACTCAGATTTCTAAAGCACAAAAAAGTGCTTTTCCATGCAAAAGACTGCTTGTCATACAAAGCAGTCTCCAGAAGGAAATTCACTCATTATCTTGTACAAGCTAAATAAGAGAATGGAATTCTCCTGGCGATTCACCTCAGTTCCTAAGTAAATTTATCATACCCTTCTGATGAGCCTCACAACTTCCTAAATCTCAGCCTTTACAAAAAGGACTATGCATGGATTTTATATTTTTTTTTACAGATTGGATTTTGAACTAAAAGACTTAATGGCATGTCATTATTTAGAAATAAGAATTAATATGACAGTTTCCGGTGTAAATTATTTCTTACTATATCCTCTCGATAAAATGCAGGCTATACGCCTTCACAATTTTCCATTTACACAGAATTCCACTAGTTTAATCAAAGTGAAACATAAGGTACTGTTATGGTCCTTGTACCTTCAGATTTCCTTACTGATAACCCACATTCTATCCGTTAACCCATTGCATCATTCAAAAGAATAAACAACCTGGGCTCAGCATACAGGAAGCTGAACAAAAAGGAAATAGAAAATACTAGTTTTCATATATATTTTGACCTTCTGCGCACTTCAGACTGACATATTTTCACAGACTGAGGTTATCCTTCAGATAAGCCTGTTTCAGTATGGAAACAAAAAGCATTTTTCGAGTCTTTTCCACTTAATCCACCACTACCTCAATTGCATTGAACTAAAGGATGGATCTGGTGGTTAAAAAGGGTAGAAAAATTCTGATTTACTTTTCATTTTCAAGTAACAAGCCCTCCAGAATCACCCAGGCTATAAACAACATGAGCATACATTTCTTTTGGTTCATCAAGAACTGTATACTTCCCAATTCAGCATGTCCTCCTCTCCCAGGCTGCACAGGGCTGAGAAGTTACTTGCAATGATACTGCTGGTATCCCATTTCTAGGCAGCATAAACAATACCGATGAAGGATATTTTCTGTTTGAGCAATTGCATCAACACAGTGTGCCATGCCTACTGTAAGTCATCTCAGCCCTTCCTTCTATTTTCTATGGTTCTGGCAGTTTTGCAATGCAACATATGCATTTACTATAACATCCACTTTCCATCAGGGCAGGTACATACCACTAATACTCCTATGACTGTTTATATAACACAACAGCACAAAGCAAGCAGCACTTTGCTGAAGGACTTGAGGATACACTGTTCTTCCTTAGAGGGACCAAAGGAGCACCAAAGACAGCATTTACCGACTCCATACTTCACTATTCTTTCTTCCCAGCTAAGTGGGAAAGTATTTTTTTTCTTTCTTCTTCTTTTTTTATAACTTTTTGTGTGCTGACAGTATTGTTAATTTAAAATTTAATTGAGTAATACAACTCTAAATACCTTGTCATTACCATTGCTCCTCCATAACCTGGCTCACACACAAAATATTACAGTCAGGTAAGACAGCCCACTTTTTTCAATTCTTCCATATAATGCCAGACTTCTTAATGGTGGGAGCACTCTTCTCATTAATTTAACTAAAAATTTAAGACATGGGACATCCTGGTTATTTCTAGAGCAGCTTTAGAAATACATGTATCTTAAGCAAACTTTCTTTCTCCGATACAGAAACAACATTTAGTACAAGCTAATTTGTTGCACAAATATTTTTGTTCATAGTATTAAAGACTAATTATTTCAGTCATTCCCATTTAGTGGGTCTGAATGATGTTATATTGGATCCCTAAGTTAATTCAGGGCTGGTTATGAAATATGTCACTGATTTCTGCTGAAGTTACTGTAATGAAGGAATATAACTAGAAGATTTGTTTAGAAATTCTTCTGAAGATCACCCATCAGGCAATCAAAACGGGTAGTAGAGGTAGATTGTAATTTCTGGGAGCATTTTGAGGGATGCAGGAGAATTTCTTGACATATAGGGGACAGCTAGCTAAACATGGAGCCCGAGGTCAGAACCAGAAGTGCCAGCCACTGCTGGGGATCTGCAGGATAAGCACTGCTCCTTACCACAGTCAGACCTAGACTGCCCTTCTGGGCAGCTTGCCTGCCTGAGGCTGGCTGTGTGCTTGCACTTATCCCTGGGCATGCTGACTTGATTTGATCTTGATACCACAAAACCCGGTAGCTTAACTCCCAAGACAACCGAAGAGGACCTTTACATTCATAAATGCAAAGGTCCCATGTGCAGTAGATATTATTATCTCTGCTATATTTCTGTATGGCTTCAGGAAACAAGTACTTATGCTTTGCATACCTTGCCTTTTCTGATAAAATGGCTTTCTTCAGCTCTAAGAGACTTGCCAGTCTTGCATGATGCTGAATGGAAACATCATCATCCAGAAACATATGGAATGAAATATAACTCAGCACAGAATTGGACAGGAGGTACTTTTTAAAGCTGCCATTTTACCATGACCCTGGTGTATGTCAGCTACATAAGGAGGTGAGAGACAGCATGGAAACAAAGAAGCAGCTGAACTCAGCAGAGTATCTATCTACATGATTATTCTGCGGGGAAACGTTAAATGTACTTACGTTGCTGGTGCTATTCACAAGTCCACTAGAGAGCAGACAGACTGCACATTTACTGAGGGGTTTTAAAAATTCGTTTCTATGATATTTATTACACTTAACTCAAATGACTAATCAGACCTCAAAAGCTTTCTCAGTACTAGAGTGAGAAGTGATGGAGGTGTGGATTCAGTCTGCTCTGATTCATACCAGTGAAATGGCTCACTCTCAGCACTGATCTGGTCTCATTCATGCACAACATCAATCTTACAGAAGTCTTGGCTCATATTCTAGTTCAGGGTATTTCATTTAAACTGATGAAGTGCAGGACTGTGTTACAGGCTTTTCCCCAGGCAAGCCTTGAGTGCTCACTTGACTTCCCTTCAGGAAAGGGCAGGAGTATAGCTTTGGAAGAAGTCTAGAGCAAGAGTGTTAGTGCCTAGCCCAGTCCTTCCAGTCAGTGGTTAAAAAAGGAAGATAAGTAAGGCTTTCTTACACCATTTCCATTAGGTGCAAAGAAGCACTGCTCAACTCTAAGAAATAGCAGTCCACATCAACAAGTTTAAGAAATAGCAGTCCACATCAACTCTTATCTTCTACTTACAGAAGACGCTGAGTAATGCTGAAGAATATTTTACACTAATGGCATATTATACAGTTTTATATAAAGAAGACAATTTACTGTATAAAATGTTGGCTTCTCCTGATCATTCTCTTAACCTTATACAAATATTAAACTCATCTTTTTTTATATAACAAGAAACACATTCAATATAAAGACATTGTTTAAATTTCAAAAGTCGAACTTTCTTTCTGTGAGAGAAAAAAATTAAGACAACTACTACCTGTCGTAACAGCTGGTAAATCCAGGTTCCCTAGCCTGGTCTGGCATGTCAAATAAAACTGCTCTGGCCCTGTTGAAAGCAGACAAACACTAATATGATGGAAGGACATCACCTTGTCTCTAGTCCCAGACCTAAGGAGACACACCTTGTCTATCCATTCCCTGAGCTGCATAAAACTTCCATAGATTTTCTGCAGCTCCTCAGTATAGCTCACATTTCATCACACTGAACATTAGAGGGAAGACTAACAGAAGGGTCATGTGAAGGCAAGGACAGAAATATGAAAACAGACAATAGCCGTAAGAGTGGTGCTAAGCATATTCCCACAGTGAACAACTTGAGGTGAAGGATTATTCACAGGATTCCTTCCAGTCCCAGCAATTTCTTTAACCCACATTATTCCAGACTCTTATAAACTGCCTGAAATTGCCTGGTTATTTCCACTCCAGCACATTGGTTTGCTTATCTCTCTTTTTTAAATTAGATCACTTAACACCTGTATATACAGTAGGAAGGACAAGACTAATTTCAGAGTCTGAATATGCAGAAAAGTAAGGCTTCTCTTGAGTACTTTAACAGTTACTTCTTGTCCTTTGTATTCTGGAATACTCATTACCCATTGTACGTAACTCTGGCATTGTTTCCCACCTGTGAAAAAACAGAGCAAGTATAGAATTGTTTTGGAGATATCAGCCTTGTGTACTGAATCATGAAGATCCAAGGAAACACAGACAACAACTACTAAAATTGTTAGGCTGAAACAGGGCAAGCATCTGACTTTTCTTTTTTCCAGGAGACAAATGAAATGGCACAAAATACATTGTAACTATTCAGATTGTCGAGCAAAAAAACCCAAAAGCATCTCACTTCAGGATGGCCATTCCACATCAAATTATGAAGACATGTTTCTTTCCCAGCTTTTAAAACTATCTCAAATAAAACAAAACTTCATGATGAAATAGCATAAATGAAAAACTGAAATGCTCATATGAAGGTGTCAGCATAAAACATTTTGATATTTTTAAATACCTACGGGTTCTGACAGAAATGAAGCAAAACCAGTAAAATCAATCAGGGTATGATGCAGAATAGAGCTAAAATCTGTGCAGTTCGTCCTTAAAAAGCATTGAACTAGATCTAGAAATAGAGGGGAAAACAAGGCAGCTCAGAGAATGAGTAAGGAGAGTTTCTGTGGCATATGATTATATCAGAGGGTAAAATTGTTTAAATCTCTGCTCAGTTTAATTAGAATATAAAGTCAAATAGAATGATGGCATTTCTCTCAGGAAAAACTCAGGGTGGCCAACACAGAAATGCTGGGAAAATGGCAAGAAGATAGACAAGAAAAAGGCCATTGAATCTCTGTGCTAAATCTGTGATTGAATCTCACAGCACCTTTAGAAATAATGTTCTTTAACCACCTGTAGATCTGCCACAAACAGCAACTTGAAAGAACAAGTCTTCTTTGTTCTCTAGTTACTGTTTTGGAAATTACATTTTTATCTCCTTTTTTCCCTGCAAGACGTTTCTGACATTCTCATGAGTTTTGCTGTTCTCAGCTTCAGTTTCCATTTCTCTTCCTGTTGTCACCCTTTGTGCAGCAATACCAGGTATAATTATTTTGTAGCCTTGAGTCCAACCAGCATCTTCTTGCATGTGTTGTGTGGTACAGAAACATGTGTTGTGTGGTGCTCCAAGAGATCAAGGTATTGCAGCTTGGAGCACTGGTACACATGCACTCTTTGACTGAAGGACAAGCTAAATGTGATCTCCCAAGTGATTTAAATTCTTCACGTTTCATTTTGCCCATGCTTAGGCTAGGAAGACTAACATTTTCCCAGCACATGCTTGTAGCATGTGCTACACAGTTCCCAGCAGCTACTCAGCTTCTGGCAGTAACAGGTAAGGGGCTGGCTTGGAGGTGAAGGCTGGGCAGGACACAGTCACATCTACCCTCTCCTCATGCCTGCTGAGGGTCATAGCCCTCTAAGCACAGAGGTGAACCAACAATTGCCTACAGTCCACATGTAAACCAGATGCCTGAAATGATCAAGGTTGAAAGCATTCTACAAAAAGGAAGGGTGATAGAAGAGGTGTAACCTTCTAAGTCTTTGGAACAATGAAAGATGTTCTTAAAAAACTAAAAATGAGAAATTAATATTGTTCAAGCTTCTACCATAATTTTCATCATTTGTCTGTGGTATAAAGCAGCATTTCTTTGCTGGTAAGAGCTATCTCCCTGGGAAAGCAAGGCCTAGACAACTAAGTGCCTTCCAGAGTACACACCACCATGATGGCTGGTCCACCCTAGCAATTCTGTGCCACAGCAAGACACATTTTCAGCTGGGTCAGTGATCCAACTTGTTCCCTGAGAGGCAAACACCAAAGCTGGTGAATGGTGCTACCAGGAGGGGGAAAAAAGACCTATGACTTTTCTGCTGTACCTCAAATACTGGGGGTGTCAGGCCTGTAAAGGAGGAGACTTCAGCAGCCACTCTTGCTCTTGCCCTCAGCATCTTGGATGTGACCAAGAGAGAGGGGATGCCTGGGGCAAGAGGTGCAGCACTGGTGCTTTACTGTCTATCCCTAGCTGCAACAGGCAGGTAGGTTAGGAGGAAGATGGGCTTGGAGGCAGTAAGTGGAAATGTAGCAGCCAAGAAACCACCTAAAAATGCAGTCAACCAGAGATACGAAGAACTGTAGATTTAGTTAAGCTACAACAATAAAAAAGAGAAAATAGAAGCATAGGGAGAAATTATCCTTGTGTTCAATAACAAAGCAGTTGAATAATCCTTACAATAATCAGAGAAGGATGATCAGGCCTAGAAATTCAGCTATATTGGGAGGAATGCCAAATCTTAGGACAATGCTTCTGGGTAAATTCTGGATGCCCAGAAAAAGAGTTCTTCCTTGGTTATCTATATACCCCACATTAGCAGTGGTTATGGGAAAACTGCAGTTTTCAAAAGCCTCCACTGATCTAAAAGAGCATTTCACTGGCTCCTTATTTTTCTCTTGATTTCTCACAAGTTGGCCAAGAGAAACAGCACTGGTCAAGAAACCAGGTATTGACTGTTAAGACTGCAAGAAGCACACACATAATGGCCAAGAAAAATGTCACTGTCAAGAAGACTGTAATTTCATAATTTTCTTGTATCTTTACCTATGGACACAGTCACTATGTTTAATGGCTGAGATTTCTGGAAAGAAAACATAAACAAGACCACACACCTTAACTTTCCCAACAAAGGTACAGTGTTAGAATAATGCTTATTGGGTTTTTTTCAAGAAAAGGAACAGCTCTTCTAGTAGCAACAAATAAAAACCTATGCTTTTCTACTGATGTTTCAATACAGAAATAACTGAAAATTATGAAGATGAAACTTGGAGTCACCCTTCTGAAAGAAATTGACAGTGATCACACTTTCAATCTTTGCTTACACAGAAGTCTTCAACTAGTATTTTCTGAGAGATTTTTATACTCCCACAAATGTACTGAGGAGTCATTTTCACACATATAGCTGTTTCATTTACATTTTGGCCAGAAACATTATTTTGAACCTTGAATATCTCTGTCTTCTCTTTTGTTTTCTATTCAGGGGTCTTTGCTCATTTACACATTTACAGGGGGTCACTTACATGGAATAGCACACATACTTCAGGCAACTTACCTAGCAGTAGAAAAATTGTTGATAAAAACTCAGGGTTTGGACAGTTAGTGTAGTCATTGCTTTTGACAGGGAAGGGAACAGGATTTTCCACTGCTAGAGACTCAGGTATTCTGTAAAATAAGAGCTTAGATTTCTGGAGAGTTACAGGACAGTAGGCACTCACCAGAGCAGAAGGGAGAAGAGTAAGAGGAGGAATGAAGGCCAATGCAAGTGGGTCTATGATTCTGTTGGTTCCAGCTTGGTGACACAGACATGGACGTGTTCCCATTACTGCTACACAGCCTAGAGAAGTTAAGAAACTTGCTCTCCTCTTGTTCCAATTCCAGCTCTTCATACATGCCATATCCATTGTACCAACAGTAGCGCATTTAACTGGACAATGAATTTAATAAATTCACCGAACATAGCATAAAACACAATTACCAATGAAAAAAAACACATGACTGTGCTGAGTTGAATTAAACTTTTCTATGATTCTAATTGCTTCTGCTGCAGCTCTTTCTCTGTCCTATCTTTGGACTCATTAGTCTTGGATTTACCTTATATGTAAACTTACTTATTTTGACCACTTGAAAGACAGGTAGATACAGCTGGTTTCTCTAAATAGCACCAGTACCATAGCTCATTCTAAATTACCTTGCTTAGTTCTTCAGGGTTTTTAAAATCAACTTCTCAGTTGGAAGACTTTTACTTTATAATGTCGTGTCATTTCTCACAGTTAATTTGTCTCCAGATTCGAGAAATGCTCTTCTCTCACCTCTAAATCCCTGTTTTTATTTTAATTTCCTTATTAAACTTAAATTGTAATTAAGAATATCTTTATTCTTCTCCATTTTTGAGGTCAAAACATGAAAACGTGCTCACAGTAAATCTTAAAACGTTTCCATTATTGTTTCCACTGAACGTAAGGAAAATGCATTGACTTCATTAAAAAAAAAAGAAAATAAACCAGAGATAATTTTCATAAATTAGATGTACAGATTTCACAGCCCAGAAACAAGGATGTCAAACGTGTCCAGCTTATACAGCCTCCTACACAGAAACCACAAGGTTTCAACGATAAGTCACTGAAACCACAGCATTCAGCTTTTTCATCCAAGACTACTTTTGCCAAACGGCTGATGCTGCTTCAATGCAAAAACTGATCACACAATAGTTTCTCCAAGGTTTGCATAAGGTGCTGACCTGTGAAAAAAACGAAAATCATTATGCAAAGCGAACATGCTGTACAGCTTTTCAAATCTGTGTGCATACAGAAGATATATCTGTAGGCACAGGCACACATGCTCATTATGTCTCATTATAGATATTGACAGAAATAGAGGGATCTGAAAAAAAATTTCCTAAGAAAAGCTAGATTTCTTTTTTAAAAGATACTACATCAAAATTTTATCTGTTAAGGAGAGTATGAGTTAGTCCCCCTGGAGCATTCCTTACCCTGCTGTAAACAATCAGATAGATAGATTTATCAACTCATAATGAAGTACATTCTATCTACAGAGCAATTAATATATGAGAAAAAGGATAGTTAGTATTTCTACTTTGGGTAATTCTATACTGGCATAGTTAAATCCATCCCAGAGATTTTACTGATATAACAGCTTGAAAAAAACAATAAATCCTGTCAGAGTGACAGGATTATAACTACAAGAATGGAAAACAGACAAGGCTGCAGAGTTAAGATTTGCCTAAATCCTCTTCCTTAAAATTGTTTTACCAGACATTGCATCTCAACCACAGCTAAACAGCTGAATGCTGTTTGCATTGTCACCAAATCACCATTCCTAGAATGATGCTGCTGAGCAATACTCACTGCACCCTCTGCCTTGTGTGCTAAAGAGCTATGTGTTGCATAGGCCATCCAGATTTCATCAGCTGTCAAGCCAGGGGAAAAGATGCTTCTGACTTCTGTCAACTCACCGGTATCTGCATATTTGGCAGTTGTGCTAAGGGGAAAGTAGAGTTGATAGTGATTTCAGTCAAAATAAAGCAAAACAAACCCACTGTCAAGGCAAGAAGCATTTTTAACCTGGATCATTTTAATGACCCAAACTACTGCAAGAGAAACTTCACATACTGCAATAAATTATGATGCAGAGATACAGCAGAGCAGCAATGAACTGAAGCAGAAAGCTTTTTAAATGGCTTTGCTGATGATGATAGTGCTTGCATTATTACATCCGGTAGTCTGCAGAGATAGCTTCTGCCTCAGCCTTCCCTTTGGTTACACAGTACGACACCACAGCCTCTTTCCCATTGCAGCAGCTGATGTACGAGCAGTATCTGAAGGCTGATCCAGGGGTCTGCAGCACTCATGGTGGCACAGGAAACATCTGAGGAACTGATCTGCAAGCAGGTACATGTGGTTGCTCCAAGGGGAGATAGACCACATCTTCCAGTGCAATCTCACACTGCTCTTCTGTCCTTGCTGTTTCCTGGCATGTCCCAGCATGGTATAACGTGATACTGTTCTTGACCCTGGGAGACAAAGAAAATGACAGGAGTATAACGCAAATGAGTTTCTAGAACTTGAAACCAATCATTAAAAAAATTCCAATAGAAACTGCATATAAACAATAACCAGATGAACATGAAGGAGGGTACAATCCATATTTTTTGGTAGTACCTAAGAACCAGAAAGTGAAACTAGTTAGAAATAAAAGTGGTATTCAGTCATCTGCTCCTACCAACTCGTGCCAAAAGGCAAAGCACACTAAGTGTGAAACTGCATTTTACTTTAAAGATAACTTTTTGCAGAATGTATTTGTAAGAAAGGCAGAATCAGGGAAGGCTCGCTGGAAAGAAAAGGGGCTACTGGCCCTCACTGGTTTTGCCTCATATTTTGCTCTAGACTTTGTAAGAGGGGAATAACTGCACTGCTGCAGAGATACCACATCAGAACAGCAGCCTCACCAAGCCCTGAGAGTGCCTTCCAAAAAAATCTGTAACATCAAGTCTTTAATTTTGGTACTGAAACATGAGCTGATGCCCATGTAATGCATGTCAGGGTATAGGAAGGCCCAGCTGCCAGTGAAAAAGTTACATACGGAGTGCATTCCCATAGGCTGCAGTACACTCTGCTCCACACTTGTCCATCTTGACTCTATAATGGTTTGAGGATTGTTTAGTTCATACTATTGATATTGTAACATAGAAGTAACTATTTTCTGGTTTATGTTCCTTCTGTTCATGTAAACAAATAAAGGCATCATTTTGTTACTGTGCTGTTCTACTTCTTTTGCATGTGTCTCTAATTTTTCTTTCAGAAAATTCTGAATGAGCAGGAGATTTATTGTTGGGATTCAGTACTACTGCAGCACTTCTTTTCACACCATGAAAAGATCTCTTAGTGGTGCTGTCAGGAAATACGTATTGTATATAGAGAACATTTCTGTGGTAGAAGGATCGTGCACTGTGGAACATGTTTCCTGAGGAGACCTGAGGATACCCAATGTACTGCCATCAAGCACAAGAGGTGGAGGAAAAGTCCTTGTTACAACAAAGAGGAAGAGCACTGACTTTTCTTGCTTATTGCCCCCACCTCTCCCTGTCTGTGGCTTTCAGCTGAACTACTTTCTGCTCTCAAATTGCAAGAACTGTGGTAGCTTGACTTCCTGTCATCTGCTGCCTTGTCTTCTGCAGGTGGCTGTCCTCTGGCAGCAGGGAAAGATTATTAATAGTACTATAAATAAGAATGAAGCCACTCTATATAAAGATGGAACATGGCTCAAATGCAGCAGCTCTATTATCTTGCCGTTACAGAGATGGAACTGATAAGACCTTGTGCAGAAATCTTCAGCTGAGATATGAAAGGAACTATATGACGTGGATACCGCCAGTGGCAGAAGACCAGACTTTGTGACCCACTGAGCATTCTTCCATCTTACACGCAGAGGAAGCTGTGGCCCAGGAGGTGGAAGGCTGCTCCAGCATGAAAGGAAAAACTCAAAAGAATGTGATCACAAGAGGACAGTTCTGAATATCTAGTTCTGTGGATAGGGAGTCCAGGCTTATGTCAGACTACAGCTGTTGACAAGAAATTTGCTCAATACAGTGTGCGTTTAGGAGTTGGTAAGGCTAGAAATACATCAGTCAGTCTGCATGCATGACAATCATATTTGGACTGATGTAGGTGCAGTATGCACCTGCTATTCACCACCTATACAACTGTTACATTGTTCTGCCTTATAGTCATAGCCACTCACTTCCACTATCCAAGGAGAATTAAGACAATTAACTGCTGGTACAAGACACACGAGGCAATACAGGAACATTTGCAAATAGCTTAGCATTACTCATGCATCTTCACTTGCTGAAGCTGTTTCTAGAACTCTGGTACAACTGTGACCCAGGATGGAATGGATTCAGAAAGATTTTGTACTTTCTTCAAAGCAGGTTATACTTTCCATCCACCAAGTCTCTTTCATTCTTACATCGCCTCTTTTTCTGTTACAGGAGTCTTGTGTCTCAGCCTTTTATTGTGACTGAGAACCACAGATTATAATGCTAACATCAGTGATGTTCACTGACAGAAGTGAAAGATAATGATTTTTAAGTCTGGTACAGCTAAAGGTCAAACAGGGGTATGCCCACAGTGCCTGGGCACCACCCAACCACTATCAGGAACTGCAGACAAAGGGACTCTGGTACTCACACGAGTTCTTCAAAGACAGAACAGTTCACTTTCTAACTCAGATGGTCAAGTCCTACTCTTCTCCTTGTTTACCAGCAATTGGGAAAAGTCCTAAATATTTTGCTCAAGATGATTATCCCTATAAGGAGTTAGTTGAATGGTCACACTCAAAGAGTTGCAGTCAATGTCTCATTGTCCAAGTGGAAACCAGTGAAGAGTGGTGTTCCTCAGGGATCAGCACTGGTACCAGTGCTATTTAACATCTTTGTTGAAGACAAAGTTTGCAGATGACAACAAGCTGTATGCTGCAATTTACATGCCAGAAGGAAGGGATGCCATCCAGAAGGACCTTGACAGGCTTGAAAGGTGGGCCCATGCTAACCTCATGAAGTTCAACAAGGCAAAGTGCAAGGTCCTGCACCTGGATTGAAGCAATCCCAAGCACAGATATAGGCTGGGGGGAGAGTGGCTTGAGTGCAGCTCTGAAGAGAAAGACTTGGGGGTGTCAGTGGACTACAAACTCAACATGAGCCAGTGTGCACTCGCAGCCCAGAAGGCCAACCCAGTCCTGTGCTGCAACAAGAGATGTGTGACCAGCAGGTCAAGAGAGGTGATTTTGTCTCTCTGCTTGGCTCTGGTGAAGCCCCAGTGTGTGTCCAGTTCTGGAGCCCACAATGTAAGAAGGAGCAGGTCCAGATGAGGGCCACGAAGATGATCNAAGGGGCGCTACAGAAAGGCTGGGGTAGGACTTTTTAATAGGATATGTGATGGCAAGACTAGGAATAACAGATGTCAATTGGAAAATGGGAGATTCAGGCTAGATGTAAGTTCTTTATGATGAGGGTGGTGAAACACTGGGACAGGTTGCCCAGAGTGGTTGGGAATGCCCCCTCTCTGGAGGTGCTCAAGACCAGGTTGGTCAAGGCACTCAGCAACCTGGTCTAGTGGGAGGTGTCCCTGCCTATGGCATGGGGGTTGGAACTAGATGATCTTTAAGGTCCCTTCCAACCCAAACTATTCTGAGATTCTATGATAAAAGAAGGATCTTCTGTAGTAAGAGTGCTTGCTTAGCACTGCTTTGCATGTTCCTTCAGGACAGTATCCTGTAAGGCCTATTTTTTCCTCTCGTTCCTTCATTCCATGTGTGGGATCTTTTTATTAGTTAATGTTAGACCCACTGGAATGGATTAGAAACTGGCTAAAAGTTAACTCTGGGGGAATATTATGGAGAGTATCAACGGTTTTACAGTGTCATATACAGTCACCATGTTCAGAGTTGAATTTACTCTGATTTCTACAGGAAATACAATTAAAAGTTAGGAACAGATTTTTTTCCAGGTTTGATTTTTTTCTTTTCGGAACTAAGTTAGAAGAATTATATCAAAGCTTGAAGCAAGAAGACTGAAAGGGGTTGGAATTAACTTTTGAAGTGTCAGAAATATTTTGAAGACTAGTTTTCCTGAATCTGTTAGACAGATCTGTTCTTCCTAGTCTCGCATTTTCCAGCTTAACTTTACCCCCTTATTTCCCTAAAATCCCCCAGAGGTGTAGATAGAGCATACACATGAAATTTCATGTGGACAAGTTACAAAAATTCTTTGAAAGCAACCCTGTACATTACAGACTTTTTTGGCTGAGCCATAGCAATGACTAAGCTATGGGAAAAGCCACCATTCAGCTACACTGTAAAGGAAAATGTGGGTGGGGGAACTGGGGTTTCAGGGTCATTCAGCACTTGGGTGGCACTGTCGCAAAGAGGAAAGTGGAGGACTCAGCCTCACCGGCCTGAGGATATTTCAGATTTCCATTCTGCAGCCACCCCTCTGGGGCCAGGCCGGCAACAGTGCAAGAGAGAGTGTCGTTATTTGACTCAGCATGTTCCTAAGCCACAAAAGAGAAGTGACGTATATAAAAAGCATGTTGCTAACCCTCTTATCTGATAAGAGGGATATCAAGGAGTTTTCTCCACTGCCTAGACATAAGGGAAGCTCTTCTTTGTCCTTACATTTCACTTTCTCTGTCAGCGTGCCTTTCTTCAAGCTATTATTGTGACTTTGTAGGCACTGAACAAATTCATAGTTTTAGAAACATGACATGCAACCCACTCACTACCACACTGGCAAATACCTGTAGTATAGTCTCCTATTCTGATTTCCCCAAAATTTAACAACAGATTTTATATATAACAAATTTAATTTAGGAATATCTCAGAAATAGCCATCTCACCTCCATGAATTTGGCGGGGTTTGCCTCCACCAAACACTGCTGGATTGGCTAAGAATAAAGTCTGTAAAATTTCTGTAAGGCTTGTGGTAGAAAATGACAATGTTTCACTTACTGTCCAAATGGTCTCTGATATTATTTTACAGCCATTATATCACACAGTTTGTTTCACTGTAAAATACAGAATCGCAGAATCTTAGGATTGTTTTGATTAGCAGAGATCTCCACGATAATGAAGTCTAACTGCCAAGTGCACCACTAAAGCACATCCCTCAGTATGTCACACAGAATCACAGAATGACCCGGGTTGGAAGGGACTTCAAGGATCATGTAGCTCCAACCCCCCTGCCTAGCAGGGCCACCAAACAAACACATTTACTAGATCAGGTTGCCCGGGCCCCGTCCAACCTGGCCTTGAACTGTCCTTTAAATACCTCCGGGGATGGCAACTCAATCACTTCCCTGAACAAACTGTTTCAATGCTTGGATAGTTGTTTTGGTGAAGAACTTAATATCCAACCTAAACCTTCCCTGGTGCAACTTGAGGCCATTTCCTCTCATCCAATCTCCTGTTCCTTTAGAGAAGAGGCCATACTCCCTCCGCTACACCCTTCTTTCAGGTAGTTGTAAGGAATGATAAGGTCATCCCTCTGTCTCCTTTTGTACAGCTGAACAACCACAGCTTCCTCAGCCACTCCTCATAAGGCCTGCTCTCTAGAGTCTTCATCAGCTGCACTGCTCTTCTCTGGATTTGCTTTAGCACCTGTCTTTCTTAAAAGTGAGAGGCCCAAAACTGGGCAGAGTATTGAGCTATAGCCTCACCAGTGCTAAGAACAAAAGGACAATAATTTCTGTGCTGGCCACACCATTCCTGATACAGACCAGGATGCTATTGGCCTTCTTGGTCAGCTGGTCATACTGCTGGCTCATATTCAGCCCACAGCAGACCAACATCCCCAAGTCCTTTTTTGTCAGGCAGCTCTCCAGCCACTCTCCCTCAAGCCTGTAGTGCCGTATAGAGTTGCTGTGAACCAAGTGCAGGAACCAGCACTTGGCCTTGTTGAACCTCATACCATTGGCCTCAGCCTATTGATCCAGTCTGGGTCGATCCTTCTGTAGAGCCATCCTATCCTCAAGCAGATCAACACTGCTGCCCAGCTTGGTATCACCTGCAAACTTACCAAGGGTGCATGCAATTGTCTAGGTAGCCGACAAAGATATTAGACAAAGAGGCCACAGCACTGAGCCCAGGAAATACCATTTATGACTGACTGCCAGCTGGATTTAATTCCATTTACTACAATTCTTTTGGCTCAGCCATCCAGCCAGTTTTTTATCTAGCAAAGCACATACCAAGCCATTTCCTCCATGAGAATGCTGTGGAAAACAGTGTCAAAAGCTTTACTGAAGTCTGGTAAAGTCTACAACGCTCACAGACTTTCTCTCATCCACTAAGTGGGTTACCTTGTCACAGAAGGAGGTCAGGGTTAGTCAAGCAGGACCTGTCTTTCCTAAAAACATACTGACTATGCCTCATCACCTGATTGTCCTGTGTGTGTTGCGCAATGGCACTCAAGATGATTTGCTCCAGAACCTTCCCCACGACCAAAGTCAGACTAGACAGGCCTTCACCACTATAAAACACTTCATGTCCACTAATAATGTGAACTGTTTGCTACAGTGCAATGCTGCACTAGGTCTGTTTTTTGAGGACCACAAACAACACACAAAATCTGACAGCCACGATCAGGACTCTCCCATTCAGACTCAATTTGCAAGCTCAATAAGTAAACCTAAACATTTAACATTGTGACATAACATCACTGCTTTAAATACCCTTAAACACTGCTCAAGTCTGGTTCAGTGAATGTAAAGCTGACATTGTCTGCCATTATATATCTTCCTTTCATAAAGCAACAGGATCTCAGGAATGGCCAAGGCTACTAACACGCAGAATGCTGAGCCTTATAATTATCTCAGTTTTCTTACTTGGATTAGAAGCAACACTGGATACAGAAGCGGCATTGTTTTAAGCCCTGCCACCGCATGAGGACTGCAATTATTACAAACTTATAAAAAACAAAATACAAAAATTTAAATGGTTGCTTATTCCACAGGTATGATTCCATGGTGGAGTTGTGGGATCTTGTTATGGATGGCTGTGCAGATCATGATCATTATCTGGAGATGATTCCTGGACATACAGTCACGTTCAGAATGTTGTTATGCATACTCTTGCCTAGCAGATTACCAAGGACAAAGAAAAATGCAATGTTAGTCTGCAATAGGAGAAGCATTTCTGGTTTACATGATAAAATATTAAAGTCACCTCACTATGTAGCTGTATGATGACAGGAGACATGGCCCTGTGTGTTTTTCCTTTCTTTCAAGTCCAGCTTTTCTGAAAATACCTGGACAGCCATATTGTGCATTAACGGAAGTTCTTGAGTGGTCATGAAATCGTCTGGTCAATGCAAATGATCTGCAGTGGCATCTTTGCACTGTATACCTACAAATCACCTAATGAGGATACAGCTAATAGAGTTGTACTCCACATTCATATGGCAAGCTTACAACCTACCTACCAACAACAGATCAAAAAATAAAGGCTAAGAGGCTAATGCAATCGTCTATAGCAGCTGAACTCAAACCTTACAAGCTTCTCAAAAGAATTCACAATTGAAATGCTGTCAACAAAAAGCAGAAGCAGACATTACAATTATTACCAGCCTGCTCCTTGACTATCAAACACAACAGCAGAGACAAAAACTGGACTGGGAATACAGTGCATACTCATCCAAGGTACTAGTCAATAACCTAGAGAAGATGAAGGTTCAGCTACAGTAAAGAGGGGCAATTCGAAGTACCCTCTTCATGTAAATATTATTACCAGAAATATTCTCTCCATCTCCTCAGCAAACTGAAGTTCAAACACTGTGCAAACTTTATAAAACATCTCTAAAATAATCTGAAATCTCCAGACATTCAGAAGAGAAGATTTAATTTGAAAGGCACTGGAGCATCTTTTTATTTACCAGAGTGAAGGTGATTTTATGTGCCCTTCATTAATTCCACACAGGAGTCTCTTAATGGTAATACCATAATGCAGACTATAACTTACTAATGATAACAAAGAACAGCTATCTGAAGTCCTTTTTTTCCTGCCTTGTGATGTAACATTAGCAACAGCAATTTTGAAATCAACTGATTTGTAGAGCTGGCAGCTCACTGTTCTCTTACTGAGAATGGTGCAACTCTCTGTGAGAGTGACAGAAACTGGGCTGAGGTGGAAAGCAACTATGATAAAAAACCCTGAGAATTCTTAAGAATGATACCTTTAACTTCAGTAGTAGTCATTTAGAAAAATGCAACTGTGGAAGTAACAGGACATTCCTTACCAGCACTTGTTGGAAAAATCTCTTTGCTAACGCACATTTAAAAAATATTAAATACATTTCCTCAAAAGTAGTATATATAGTCAATTCAACAGGCACTGATTTTGAAGGAAATTATGAGAATCTGCCTTATCACTTAATTCAGTTCATTCTGCTAGCTTTATTGTGATGTTTTAAAGTATGCACTTTTTTGGGGGTTTCATACAAAACAAATGCACTTCTACACTGTCAAATCTTTGTATCACATCTCCTTTGAAGGGGTTGCATTAAAGTTGAAAACTATCCTCAAGCCTAGCTACTTTGGAATGTAATTGAATATGTCTATGTGCCACAAGCACCGGGCCACTGCCACAGTGAGGTAGCACCCCTTAGGACTCACCAGGATTTAGTTCCTGATTTTCCAGTATCGCTCCCATCTGGAACACTGGCATGATACACAAGGATCCACATCTATCAGGGCAATGCATCTCCTTGCAACTTTCATCCCTAGTGGACATACTCTTTACAATGCTGTTAAAGTATCTGGTGCTGATTCCAATATAATCAAACTTCAACTGGCTTAAATGCTAATACAAGCTTTCAGGCACAGCTGTTCCAGAAACTATGTTCCAGAAACCATGTTAAGAATGTAAAAATGGCAGTTTACAGACACCAGGGGAACACGACTAATTTAACCCCTTGAAGCCATAATGTAAGCAGGGTAAATACAATGAAGTTATGAAAATTAGTCCTGTCCTGTTTCTCCAGCACAATACAGAAGAGCTTCAGATGGACTGGAGAGATTGGCTGCTGTAAGAATCAAGAAAAAAAATTGCAAAATCTTTGTTTACCTAGGCCTGTGGTTTCTAAGTGGCTCCTTCTTACTATGTTCATTTCTTGACTCAAAGTGAAAATAGGAATTCACCCTTTTCTCTTTTTTTCCTGTCCAATGTGCAGATGGGGCAAATTTTCTTTCACTCCATCAATCCCTGCCCCCCTACGCACAAACTCACATGCAAGCACCTAGCCAGTGGAAAAGAAAAAAGGGTTACTCATTAATCCATTCTAGAAAGCTTTCCAAACTGAAATGGGTGGGTTTTGCATCTTCAGCAAGGAGCAATATATAGGTAGGTACATAGCATACCTGGGCACAGCTCAAACTGAAGTGTTGAACAACACAACTTTGCTCCTGGTACATTTTACAACAAAACTCATCACAATGGAGAGGATGATTATTTTCTGTATGCTTTTCTTCAGTTCCAGTATGGCACTGACTACAGCTCCATACAGAATAGTGAAATACAAGCAGCTTTTCAAGACAATTAGAGAATTAGAACCCACAGTGAAAGACAAGGTAAGCAAAGTCTTTGTTACAATACCAAGCATTATGTATTGCTTAGAATATATGTTGTGAAAGACATCACTTTTACATGTTAATAACTTTTCTAATCTGGATTTGTTTTATTGTAGGATGTTGAATTGCTCCATACACCAGAAAATCCTGTGGTAAGACTGCTTTAACATTTATTTCTAATTATATTAATTTGATATTGTACCGATTTATAACACTGACAAGTAACACACACATTCTTCTCATCTCTGATCTAGTACTCTTAATGCAAGTTAGATTGAAAAAGAAAATACTTACTTAAAAAGTTGCTTATTTCTGGATTTTTGAATGGTAGAAATGTTTATATTATGTCACCTTAATTACTAGTTTGCTGCTGTGTGCATTCTAAGACAACTGCAGATTATAATTTATATACTTCCCATTTACTCAAGAAATGCACTAAGAGTGAAGATTCACACAATATTCAAACAAGCAGCAGTGCTCTAGGAATGCTGGTCTTGGGAGCCAAGTTCAATGGGACTCCACTCTTCCTCTCCCACTGAAGCCAGATGGCACTGTAAGGCCACATCACACAGCACGGCTCCTCCTGTATGTAGTCACACTGATGTCTGCAAGACCATCTGTGTGCAAGGGTTGTGCTAACAAGGAAAAGATAAAACTGAATGCTGCAAATATTATTTTTGGGTTATTAATAGTTAAAATTACAAGAACATGTCCATGTGAATCCCTTTTTAATACAAATACTTGTTTATAGATTATTTAATGCTGATATTATGAGTGTTCCAAGGTTGGGAAACTTCTCACACGTAACTAACTACACCAGAGTCATAGAAAGCATGTGCATACTTGAAAGTGGCAGGATGCAGGATTTACTGTGAAATTAATGCTAATAACAGTAACAACATGTTGTTAAAGCTTAGAAGATGGATGCATCCCACTTTCTTTTATAATTTCTCAACATGCAACAAAGGTTTAAAGCTAGCCATGGCTCATCTAATGTTATACTTCTGTTAATGGCTGTCTGAAGTTTACCCATCTCTTTGATTTTTGAGCCCTGACAACTATTGCAGGAAGCAAACAATTTTGATAAACCTATAAAAATTATCAATACATACAGTTTTTTGAAAATTGCCCTTCTAGAAACTCCTTTGCAAAAAATAAGACACGAAGAAAGGAAAAAACTCACCTCATTTCATGCAGGTTTTGTTCACCTCCTCCTAGGCTTTACAGCTGCATGCATTTTTTACTTGCCAAAACCACAAAGAATGACCAAAACAGATACACTCCTTCTCATTGCTAAGAACAACTGCAGAGCAAAACCCTAATGCACCCTAGCTAGTTCTTGGAGATTTTTCATGAACATGCTTTCTAACTTGCGGCATCAAAGTGAAAAGGAGGAGATGATTAGTTGTCACTTTAATGTAGTGTTTGCGACTACCTCTGAAACAAAGCAAAAACAACCTAATGAGTAATCATTTAATCAGTTGTTTGGTTTTGGGGTTTTTTTTTCTCTCAAAAAACATGGTCACCTCAGGAAGGAAGACATTCAAAGTTCTTTTGCAGCTTAGGGCTTTACAATCAGATTCTGGGAGGTCTTAAGTACCTCTGCTGGAATCCAGAGGAGGCAGAGAATTCACATATTTAGAATATACTAAATTGACATAGGTTCAATCTCTGATCAAAAACTCAAGAAAGAATACTAGTGCACTAATAGTAATCATCATCAGCAACCACATGAACAAACTTGTCAGCCTACAAGTTGAAACCTGTATTTCCTGAATTGTCCAAATGCTAAAATATGCATGAATTGCAGGAATCGCAGTGTAGCAAAGCTGTACTCAGGGAGATTAGGTGCAATCCCACACTAATGACTCTGGATGGAATAAAAAGCTTTCTATATAACTGTATTTCAAACATCAAATGACCACTTCTGTGTTAACCTGCTTATGCCAGATTTACATTTGGCCTTGAATGCTCAAGGTGATGACTATTTTTTGTAACATTCAAAATTCCATGCTGATTTCTCTGAGGTTTCTGTGAGTAGATTACTACTCTCCATTCAACCCTACACAGCTTTCTCGTACACACAATGAATTATCTCGGTTTTTTCTTAAAAAAAAAAAAGAAAAGAAAGAGGTGAGAAGTTTAAGAGCTCACAGGACATTAACTCAAGGAAAGACATGCTGATGCTGAAAAGGTAGTGTTAAGTTTGAACTGATTCAAGACCAGAGGGAAATAAGACCTATTGTTGGTGATTGACACAGCAGCGGAAACCAATGCTGATCACCATCTAACCCCACTGATCACTAATTCAGGAAGTGAAGGCTTTGCAGGCTAATCTGTAAATTTAGATTGAGTCAGATGCAGAGTATTGCTGCACATTGCCTCAGACATGAGTATTTTATATGTTTGCTTTACCCCCCCCCGACATTGTTAGCGATCTATACCTTTTAATGCCCCTTCACCAAGGTGCTTAACACATCATAATCTACCAAATCTCATAATCCTTATTGTCCTCTGCCTGTTGGCCCACATACAGCTGTTAACTCAGCAAGAAAAAGGGAGAAATGCAGCGCATATGAGAAATGCTGGTTTCTCGGCTCATCACGGATGAGGCACAAAATGTTTTCAGTTTCAGCTGGAAAATTGATCTCTCTAAAAAATGAGTGTTTTTTTTTTCCAGTAAGCAAGACTGGTTACAGTAAGAAGCCTGAAACAAACATAATTGTGTGGTTTTTAAGGAAAAGAAGATGTCATAACTAACCAGTATAAAATGTTGCTAATGAAAACTGCTATAAGCAACATACATGAAGGTTGCTGTGTCCTAGACCAAGCAGTATACAAGCAGTGGCATCTACCAAACCAGACAACTATGCAAAACAGGCTTTGGTGCCTTTCTAATATATGTTAGCATCATTTTAAGTGTTTCCTTCTCTGAAAAACAGAAAGCACGAAGTTAGAAATGGTCTTCAGCAAACCTTGCTTTTCTTTTTTCACTATAGGTTAGTTCAGGTATTTTCCTCATTTGAGTGCCTAGCAAAGGAAAACAGCCACTGCACAGGAAGGGAGGTTCTAGAGAGCCTGTAGTCTTTCTGTTAGCATTAGTGCAATTAACGTGCAACCACACTATGAAAGGAAAATGGCAGGTTGCTCCAATTCTAGAGAGGCAACAGCAGCAGAAAATTCAGATAATCAGAATATATGGTTTACATTAAGTTAGAGACAGTTTGTGCTCACTGGCCTTAGTTTAAGTTTAACACACAGCTGAATTTAAAACAACCTGGTAATGCAATTCAAGCCAGGAACTGGACTCCTTATTCTGCCTTTCACCTTCAATCCCTCATTTCCCTTCATTAAGGCAACTACCTTACTTCATCACCTTCATTTCCATGCTATGATGTAGAATTTTTAATGGGATTTGAAAATTGCAGTTGTATGTAAATTCTAATATAATTACCAAGTTGGTAATGCTAGGAAAGGTACAAGA
Organism: Turnix velox; assembly: GCA_013400935.1. NCBI lineage: Eukaryota > Metazoa > Chordata > Aves > Charadriiformes > Turnicidae > Turnix > Turnix velox. Next base: position 4,966 of record VZTY01027238.1, on the reverse strand, counting down.
ACTAGGAACAGTAGATTCCCACATAGAGCACCAAGGCAGTCCAGAGATGTCCTGGTAATTTTTTAAGAATAAAACACTCATGCCTGCACTTGTGAAAACTTCATATATGTAAACAAGACCTACTCTTCAGCAGCAGGGTTTTCTTTATATTGCTTTTGTAATTAATATACAAGTGGACATTTTAGGCATTTATTTTGTGAGTAATACCAAAGAACAGGCAGAGTAAATATTAAAGATCTCTTGCATATCTAAAACTTTTTAAAAAGTATAGTTGAATATTTTCAGTATCTTGGATATTTATCTTACACATGGACCACAATCCAACACAGCCAGAAAAATGCTGCAACATCCATTCTAAAATTGTACCTTCTTTTTCTCCCATAGGATGAATGCCATTTTACAGCTCTGACTTGCTTCCAGAAGGGCATAGCAAAATTACAACCAGAAAACAGCCAAGTAAATTCTACATTCACCAAAAAAACTAAATACATAAAAAATGTCACCTTCGGCACCTCTAGCAAGGTAGGATGTCCTCACATTGCTTGTAGTTGTGATCACTGCCTTTTATTTTCTTGCAAATGCCACCTTTAACAGTGGAATTGTAGAAAGTAATTTAATTAGAAAAAACAAACCCCTCTTATTAGTTTAGAAATGTAAAATGATCAGTTTGCTGCCCTTTTTGGTGAGGCATTCACTCTGATCCTATGAGATGACATTGCATATATGTACTTGGCAACCTTGCAAAATGCCAGGTAAAAGAACAGCAGTTGCTGCAAAATGTGAACAAAAAGTGTGGTTCCTATAGTTTTGCCTTTTCTGAAAGAGCCTGTGACTCAGCTTGTCCATTTATGAAAGGCTTTGATTACAACTCTCGTGACTTTTCAGTAATAAAGCTTGAAACGTTCTGATTCTGTAGAGAATACATGATGTTCTTTTACCTTCCAGCACTGTGCGTCGTCATGTGAATCTTATGAGAAAAAAAGCCCTAAAGAATTTCTGAAGAGCTTTGCAAAACTAATCAGCAAGGTAATCAGAGTTGATTACTCCTGGGTGCTTTTTGGTATTTTGCAAACTATTACACATATCCTCACTTTGCACTGCTTCTAACAATGTTTGGGTTTTTTTTTACAGTTACTGAAGGACTAATGTAGGACACACCAGAGCTAAGGCTACTGAAAATCTACTATTTAAAGCAGACACTATGTTATTTAAAACAACATGAAAAATGTAAAAAACTTCCATTGCTACTATGCTGTGTTTTGTGTGGTAAGTGAAAGCTTCTCCCAAAGTACTAAGGACTCTTACTTGGATGGCTACTGATGAGAAAGTGATCCTAGTCTCACCAAGTGAAAATTAAATTGTAATTTGCCAAAAATAGATTCTCTTAAGAGACTCAACTACCACCTGACTTAGATATATGTGAGATGGCTACTCCTCTGGTTTGCTTTGAACTTAAATGAATCTTATACAGAGATGCCTGAAAATTATAATGGAACTGAACAAAAAAAAAATATCAGAAACTTCAAGTGTCTAAAGGTATATATTTGGACCAATCTCCTTATCTCCAATGATACCCCACACACAAGTTTATTTATTAGTTCATAGGTTGTACCTTAGCTAACTATGGAAAACTATGCTGCACTTAATTGTTGTATAAATACTGGAAAAACATTTACAAATCATCCTGTAGGACATGTGTCTGACCTGTGTCCACATTGAATTTAATGGCATGTTTTAGTGGGTTTCAATTTGGAGAGAAGTAATCGACTCGTACCAAGCAGAGACACAGGATTCTGTGAGGAAAAAACACGTTTCAGAAGGTCCAGTTTCAACTAGAATCCCTCACCTTAATTTGATAAACCCAGCAGAGGCACAATTGGCTCGTATGACCTGCAAAAGTTCCATATTCTGCTTGCAATGATTCTGTACCTCTGGATTCTTCCATCTCAGAAGTAACTGAATAGTGGAACAGGCTGCCCAGAGAGGCTGTGGACTCTCCTTCTCTGGAGATACTCAAAACTTGTCTGGACTCCTTCCTGTGTGACCTGGTCTAGATGTTCCTGCTCCAGCAGGGTTATTGGACTAGATGATCTGCTGAGGTCCCTTCCAGTCCCTGTTACTCTGTGATTCTGTGATTTACCTCCAAACAGACTAGCCCAACACGAGGAAACTGATCTTTGGAAAGAATTTAAATCTTTCCAGTAGAAAATTAACCTTTCATCTAATTTTCTCTCTACTTCATAGAAATATAGTATAGAGAGAAAACTGGAAAACTACATCTAGCATTATGATGGAAAATGACAAGCTTAGTTACCTCCAAAAATAATGAGGTAGTATTAAAAATATTTCCATTCTTACTAATGTCACCCTAAAGGAAAACTAATACAAAAAGGTTTTTTGCCTCCACACTTTTGCTGTCCTGAAATGTGAACCTCCTCAAAAACCCATGTCAGAGGAGCCAAGAAGAACCTTAGAACAACAAACCAAGTTTCCACTGCGAACCCTCTTTGTTTCTGGTGATGACCATTCTGATTTTTTTCTTTGTTTTTGTTTCAAAAACTGCTTTTCATCTGAGTAGTGTTCTGTCTCATACCTCAGTGTTTCCACACTACTGTATGAGAATTAACATTCCAAACATGAACTTCCACTTGTATGTAATTAATGAAGCTACTAAAATGGTGTTCTGCACCATTCATGCCTTTTTCTCTGACTTTGCCTCCCATTGAGTCCTTTAATCACAATAAGCAATTGATAAGCAATATACACAGCACTTGCCATGACTGCTATGGCTTTTAAAGTTAAAGAAGCAGAAAAAAAAAACAGTATAAAACTTACTTTCGGATTTGTATGAAAACAAATGGAAAAAGATTAAAGTAAGCCCTGCAATCTTCTGGTATTTCCAAAATGTTACACACAAATTTTTACAGAGAAGTTTTGCTGAATGCCTTCATTGTGACCTATGTGCTTTTAGTGTGAGTACTAGAAGGCTAACCAAAAAAACCAGCACTTTCCACTCATCCCTATGGAATATTTGTGTGTTCAGAGTTTTGGGGACAAAACTTTATTTCTATGCAAATACTTTTGTATGCATTTTTTGATTTGTAAATGTCTTTTCCAGTAATTTGCTAAGTGCATTCAAACTAATATTCTGTGAGCCTGTTAAAACTCTTGTTGGGCAGATGAAATATGATTAGCATCACTCAAAAAGAGATCCTTGTACATTACTTACTTATTAGCAACCCTTGTAAAGCATTGAGAAGTAACATTTGTATCTGGCATGGATATTTACTGACAGAAAAGCAATTTCCCAACCAGAATGTTGTAAGCTAACCAATTACTTCTGTCTGCCTTGGAACAACCTCTGGGTTTTGTTCTAAAGGCAGCATGTAATTCAGTAATTAATGTAGCTATTTCTGTTTAGAGTCTAGTTCTACCATTTTTAAATTATGAATTATATCACATGAAGCATAGTGTTGATGGGTGTTTGTTTAAACATAATATAATAATTTGTTAATCAAGGCTATCTCTTGTACCTGTAGAACTTAATTTTTAATGCTCATTCACACAATTGAGAAACTAAAAAATGTGACTTAGACGATAAATTGTTCTGAGACCCTGCAGAAAATTGCATTTTATCAGACAATTCAGTGCCGATATGTACAGGGAATACTAATGACAAAATTATTACAACTGATTTTAATGAACACTGCATGTCAGGGCAGTGTCAGCACAAGCACTGTGGGCAGCTTTGGACACTTCAAACACACTTTGACTCACATGACTCTGAAGCCTTCTACTGACTCGGCATGTTATTTGGATCCCAAACGAAGTACAGGAAATCTGTGAAAGCCAGATCAGTCTTTAAGAATACATCACCTTGTTCAACAATATTCTCAGGAGAAAAACAGTGAAGGTGCCCCAGGAAGAACCTGCACCCCTACAAAGGACACAATCTTGACTTATTTTTACTTGTAAAATGAAGTTTCCTTGTACTCAATTCATTCTCTGCAGAAATAATGGATGTTTCATTAACTAAGTACATAGAGTAAGCCATAAAAGCTCATTACCTCCTGGGGAGGTTTTACAATATATTTATGATTTTAATCATAAGTGCCCTTTGTAGGCACTTTGATATGTGTTTTAGCATGGTATAAATGACTTTGTATAGTATTTACTTTTCCTGGGAAGATTCTTTATTTTTATATCAATTGACTCATATAATTTAATTATTTATTGCATTTCTGTAAATGGAATGTTCATACTGAGGACTATGTGGTCTGATTTATTTATATGCCTGTGATATTAAATGATTTTAGCTAATATGATTTTCTTGTTTTTCTTTAAAAACTTATGATAATTTCTAACCTGACAGTGTCCCACAAGACTCTTCAGTGAATTTTCTTAGCCTATACTGTCATAGACTTTACCAGACCAGATCAGGGACATAGCATACAAAGTCAATGTTCGCCCTGCTCTCATAAAACCATTAAGAAGAGGTCACTAATTTTTCATCATTCCCATCTTATTCGAAAATTAGGTTTTAAAAATCTGCTTTTACTGCTTAAAATATTCCATTTTGCAAACTTGTAGCAGATTCAATCACAGCACCTAAATTTCCTTAGAATGATGCATCAGGCAACTTCATGTTTTTATTCTACACACAGTAAAATCAAACAATTGAAGAAATAATTCCAGAAGTAACAATTATCCAATCTGTTTTTCATTGTTCGCTTCTTACTTTTTTCTTACTTTGAAATAATCCTTTTTGCATCCCAAATTAATATGAAGTGTTGAAGTATTTTTAGCTATTATTTCTATTTAGCAATTTTTTGTTTTATAAAAATGCCTTTTCCCTGAAATAACAACAATGGAGCTCAATTCATCAAACAAGCACAAAGCTCTAACAAAATAAAAGACCAAAGCTACAGTTACTCCTTCCCTTTTCATAGTGCCTCTGCAGAACAGG